>JAJONR010005337.1:0-26829 GCA_029582245.1 Solanum etuberosum | reverse complement strand
GTTGCATACTGTTCTCTATGCTCTCAAAACACCTAGAATTCCTCTCCTTCCATATTGTCCACCAAATGCTTGCTGGGACTATCCTCCACCTGCCTCTATTCTTGGCCAACAACCCAGCTTGTTCCCAGCTTGTTAAGGCCTCTGTAATTTTCCCAGGCATGCTCCATGCTATTCCTCTGAGGTTCAAAAACAATCTCCATAGTTGTCCTGTGATTCTACAATGTAGGAATAGATGATTCACAGTTTCTGCCTGCTCCCCACACAAGAAGCACCTGGGGCTTAAAATTATCCCACTTTTCATTAGGTTCTCTTGGGTAAGCACTGCCTCCTTTGCCAAAAGCCACACAAAGCATGCCACTTTATATGGTATTTTGGTTTTCCAAATGTTCTTCCATGGCCAAATGCTTGGCTGTTGGTTGTGGTTCATTTTCCTGTATGCTTTGCTCACTTTGTATGTGCCTTTCTCATCCCCGTTCCACCATAGTTCATCTTCATCTGTTCCCAACCCACTGAATTGCTCAATCTTGTTGATGAAATCTGAAATTCTTGGTATTTCCCAATCATTGAATTGCCTTCTGAAGTTGAATCTCCATCCCTCTGTTGTCCATAATTCTGCCATGGTACTCTGTTGGTGTAGTACTAATGAGTAGATATCTGGAAATAACCTTTCTAAGTTGCCTTCTTCATGCCATTCATCTTTCTAGAACCTAGTTTTATCCCCATTATTCACCTTGATCTTGAAGAAGCACTTCAGTTCATTCCAGAGATCTCTAATGGATCTCCATAAGTTAACTCCATAGGGAGCTCTTGATATTTTTGGACTTAGATTACTGATTTTAGTTTTAATATTGGGACTGCAATTATTTGATTTTTGGGTTATTGCATGCCTATGATATGTGATAAAATCAATTTATGAACAATGTCAACATCCCAGAACTCTAGCAAGCAGTGTTTAGGGAAGCACGAAGCGGTAAAAAGCAACAAGGTCCCGCTTCACGCTTTAAGCAAAGCGCTTGCTTCATTGAAGTGAAGCACAATTTAAAAGAAAAAAGACCAAAACAAATAGAAACAAATTATATAAGCAAAAATTCATATCAAAAGGTTCCCCTTTAGTTGTCTTGTCACAAAACAGACATACAATTGTTGTCCTATTGGTCTCACTAACTTTTTTTCCCGTATTTTCATGCCGCGTCAGCCATTTTTAATCGCGGATAAGATTTAAGAAAAATAATCAACATTATATTTTTATCACTATTAAGAAAAAATTCAACAACATTTTAGTCATTGTTAAGAAACAAAACAATTCAGCAATGTATATTTTAATCACTGTGAGGAGAAAAAATTTCAGCAACATATAATTTAAATAATCAAAGCTAAACAGGGCAAAGGAAAACAGAGTAACGAACAGAGTAAAAAAAAGGAAGAAAAATCCTAGGGTAGGGCACTAGAAAGAAGAAGAAGAAGAAGAAGAAGAAGATAAAAGAAAAGAGAAAAAGTACCGGAAGGAAAGATTACACTGAAACCTTACTATTCTGATTTCTTAAGGACCAGGTAAGTCACGTCTCTTTTTATTCTTTAAAATCAATCACTAATTAATTATTATTTTTTTTAAAAAGCGTTGCTTTTCTCGCTTTGCCGCTTCTGGTCGCATCGCGCTTCAAGCCCAGAAGCGTCCGCTTCTTTTCACATGCCTCGCTTCAGCCAGCTGAAGCGCTGAACCCTGGCTTCGCTTCGCTTTACCACTTAAAGCGATGAAGCGCTCGCTTTCCTGAACATAGCTAGCAAGACTGGGAAACGTGATTATTTGGTTAATACTATTGCAGCTTTAGTACTAAAAGTTCTTTGATTTATGTATGTCCAGCAAAATCTTAGCACACAATTATTTTTTTTGCTCAAGTGTATTTCACTTTTGATAACACAACTTATCGATTAAGGTTACTTGGATATGAAAAGCAAGAGAGTTAGTTGCAAGATTCACAGGAGAAGCCGTCATTTCGGAGTCAAGCAGTGGAAGTCATTATGGAAAAGAAAAGAAGGTATAAAGTGCAACATCAGAAGGATTAAGCATGAAGAGGTGATGTGCATGGTTACACAGAAAACTAGTTGAGGGTGAGGACAGAAAGAGACGGATCTAAGTTGGTTGTTTTGGGCAGAAGACTCACTTTTGATAAAGACAAAATTATGCAGTCTCTTTATCCCAATTGTATGATACAACTGCTACTTGAATGGTTAAACAAATTTTCCCTTGAATACAATATTTTAAAATATTAACAGTTTAGTTTCTGAATATGCAACACAAATGCTTTCTGAAAAAGTCATAACTTCATGTTTTGCTCAGAGATGTATGGGTTTCATGTTTGTTCGGTTCCATGTATCTAGACAGGGAGATGGGACTAAAAGTGAAGAGTTGAGTAGAACTATGGTGGGGGAGAGTGATGGGTGGAAGAATCTATTTATCAATTACTATCGCGTTTTGAACTGAACTACGTCCCTGAATAAGACAACCAAAAACTAGTTTCAACCCTCAGAAGCCCAGCCCTTTTATTGGGGTTTGTGGTGAGTAATCTTTCATGCTTTTACTAGCAAGTTTAGAATCCATTTATCAATGCTTTTACTAGCAAGTTTAGAATCCATTTATCAATGCTTTTACTAGCAAGTTTAGAATCCATTTATCAATGCTTTTACTAGCAAGTTTAGAATCCATTTATCAATTGCTAACATGTGTTCAGTGTCTTTAAATAAATCCAGTGTGAAATTCTCCAACGTTACTTCTTTTCTGTAGCACTTAATTAGTTACTGATTTTCTATAACTCTTTAAATCAGTGTCAGCACCGAATTTCCCTGCTCTAGCCATTTCAAGTTACCTCTGAACATGTAACCTTCACAAAGCCCCACTAGATTGCAACCTAAGCATTAAAATAGCCAAGCCCAAAAATATTGTAGATAAAATACAAAATTGCATAGAAAGAACTTACCTCGACAAGGAGCGTCGGTGCTTCAGCCCAAGTCTTTCACCTTACAATTACATACAGTTTCAGAGAGCTGAGGGAGACGCACGCTAACCCTAGCAACTAGCGAGATTCATATTCACTCAGTTCATTATTTTCAGCTTTCAATTTGATGCACCAATAACTGAAGTTGGGTTTTTTCTAAATCAACTTGGACGGTTTTCGGTACGATTCACTCGGTTTGGTCCAGTCATATTGGGCTTTTTCTACTATGTTGGATTTCAAAAAGGGCTTTTTTGGTTACTACTATTCATTCCAAGTAGAGGTGGCATGATTTATGAAATGATACAAGATTCTGGAAAAAAAATGGAATACATAATGGAAATAATATAATTTGTTGAGGAACTATATAATATTCTAAAAAAATAAATATAAATTAACTGTGAAAGAAAATGAGATACAAGATTCTGATTTTTTTTTACATACATAGTGGAAATAAATACAATCTGTTGAGGAATGATACAATATTCTAAAAGAAAATACAAATTGACCGTCAAAGAAATAGGGATACAAGATTCTGAATTTTTTTTTGCATACATAGTGGAAATAAATACAATCTGTTGAGGAGGGATACAATATTCTAAAAATATATATAAATTGACTGTGAAAAAATATGATACATCTATGCTTAAGAAATACAGATCCATTTGGCATACCTATTGGAATGACAACAAACTAAAAAAGAAATACAATGTTCTCAATAAAAGTACAAATGCAAAGTAAAAGAAAAATAATTGATAAACAAAAATTAATATGAATACAATTCTGGTATGAATACAATTTTTGCAATTTTCTTCTCTGACTCTCTCTTTCTTCTTCTTCGTCTGCTATGTTCTTTTTTTCGATATTTTGTTCACCAAACTCAAATCTGAATCCGTATTCACTTGTGCATTAGTAACCCTATAAGCAAAATTCGAAATTATTGAATATGAATGTATAAAAAATCAAACAATATATGATGTATGAATGTCAATGTAGATTACCACAATCTACTAAATCTCAAATATGAAAACAAAATCACAAAAAAATCGAATAATAGCGTTTAAAAGACGAAAATTCTGAAATACATAAAAGAGGAAAATCTCACAAAATACTTGGTGAATATGAAAACAAACTAATAAAAAAATCGAATGACACTATTTAAAAGACGGAAAATCTGAAATACAAAATACTTGGTGAATATGAAAACAAAATCAAAAGAAATCTCACAAAATACTTGTTGACTTCGAATTTACCTTTATCAATGGGTGAGAAATCTTTTGAATTAATTGCGAGATTTCTTGAAAAAAGTGTAGGAAATTCGAAGAGTTGATTTTCTTGAACAAGGAAAGGAGATAACAATGGTGAAAAAAGGGAAGAGAGAGAAATGAGTGATTTGGGGTAAAACCTAGAAAGAGGGGTAAGTGGGTAATGGGGGTATTTTTTAAATTTTTTTTACCGTATAATAGAGTAAAAAATGGTCCAATATGGACCTGATTTGAGAAATAAAAGGAAAGAAGATTAATTATATTATGATACAATTTATTTTATAAAATATTGATATATTGACATTTTTAATAATTATTTTGAAGTGTAGATATTTTTAATAGTTATGTTATGGATTGTGACTAGTTTGCTAATTTTTCCTAATTTATATGAGTATCCATTCATATTTATCCATTTAAATTGGGTTGGGTACCCAACTAATTTAAAAATGGGTAAAAACGAATAATACTCATATTTACCCATTTAAAAGTGATAGTTAAATGGATAATATGGGTAAAAAAATGTTCATTCATAAAAGAAAAAAAAAGTGATTAGGGGTGGGTGGTAAAAAAACTTTTTAAGAATTTTTTTTGGATAGGGGAAGGGGGGCGTGGGGGTAATTTGTTTTAAATGTTCTTTTTATAAAAGATTTAAATATTTTTTACATTTTCTTTTTTGGGATTGGGGGTAGGAGTGGGTGGGTGGGTGGGGGGGGGTAGGGGGTGAGCTGGTAAAAAAGACTTTTTAAATTTTTTAATAAAGAAATTAATATTTTTTTACATTTTTTGGGATGGGGGTGGGGGGGTGGGGTGGTAAAAAAAATTAATTTTTTTAATACAATATTTTTTTGGAATGGGGGCGTAGGGGTGGGGGGCTGGTAAGGGGATTGGGTGAAAAAAAGAACTTTTTTTAAAAATAACAAACTATTTTTTTTTTACATTTTTTTGGGATAGGAGGGTAGGGGCACTGGTAGGGAGGGTGGAGTGCTAAAAAATTTTAAAAAGATTTTGTTTTTAAAGCTTTTAACAAGATCTCTACTGTAATATGGGTACCCATATTATCCATTGGGTAACTCGTTTTTACCCATTTAAAATGTGAGTAGAGTTGAGTGCTTTATCCATTTTTATTTAACTCATATTCGACTCGACTCGCTCGTTTGTCACTCCTAATTCAAAGTATAACATAAAGTGTCCTGCATTAGGCATTAGCGTTGCTGTTCATAATTTAATAATTTATGATTTTAGTATCGTGGGTTGACGTTGTTCATTTAAATCAGTGACAATGTTTCCCCCTCATCCCTACTACCAAGAGCTGATTTTGAATGGTAAAAGACCAATTTTTCATTCACAAAAAACAGGCTCTTTTCACGCACTAGGCTACTTCTCAAAATCTCTCAAACTCAAACAGTCGAGTCACTTCACATAAATGAAATTTGGTTCCAGATCACATAAATAATGGCAGTAACAACCACTAAATCACATATAATAACTTAGTAAGTCTAACAACGATAATCTAAAAAGTTAAAAGGTAGTTTTTCTGTAATTACCATCTCAACAAAAGCCGCCCTAACGACTTTGAATTCATGGCATCAACAAGCAGAAATATCTTTTCGAATTAGACTCAATTCAGTTATTGCGTGTATACTTGGGGTTCTTTTAAGCAGATTTCTGTTGTTTCTTTTGAAAAAAATATGATGAAATACACCTACAACGAGGAAGATGAAAAAGCGGCAGAAAGCTGCAGGCGGCAGGCATGATGGTGGCGACAGAGCAATAGTGGGCAGAGACTCAGCAAAAACAAGTTGGCTATTTAAAAAATGAGTGTTATTTTTGAAACCCTAGTCTAAAGTTTAACGGGTCGTTTGGTTATTTGTTACGTTGAGGAAATTATTCATATTTAACGGCAAAAGCTATGTTTTTGCCTTTATACACTTATGAAAAAATTATATTTATTTTTCGTTATATTTTTTAAATAAATTGGGCTTGTCATTTAATTTTGGATACATATTTATCCTTAAATTTTTGAGGTGTTAATTAGATTGATTCCATCCTTATTATCCTTCATAAATATTTATTTTGAATTTCTTACATAACTGAATAAATGCCCTTATACACTTAGGAAATGTAGTTTTTAGTAATTATCATCTCAACTAAAGTCGCTCTAACTACTTCGAATTCATGGCTTCAACAAGCAGAAATATCGTTGCGAATTAGACTCAATTCAGTTATTGCGTGTATAATGGGGTTCTGGGTTGTTTCTTTTGAAAAAAATAATGAAATAAACCTACGATGAGGAAGATGAACAAGCGGCAGCAGGCGGCAGACAGGCAGCGGCAGAGCAGCAGTGGGCAGACTCAACAAAAGTAACCTGAATATTTAAAAAATGAGTGTTATTTTTGGAACCCCAGTCTAAAGTTTAATAGGTCGTTTGGTTGTTTGTTACGTTAAGGAAATTATTCATATTTAACGGCAAAATATATATTTTCCCTTATAAACTTAGGAAAGAATTGTATTTATTTTTCGTAATATTTTTTAAATAAATTGGGCTTGTCAATTAATTTTGGATACATATTTATCTTTAAAGTTTTGAGGTGTTAATTTCATTGATTGAATCCTTATTATCCTACATGAATATTTCTTTTGAATTTATTACATAACTGAATAAATGCCCTTATACACTTAGGAAAGCTAGTTTTTTTGTAATTATCATCTCAACTAAAGCAGCTTTAACTACTTCAAATTCATGGCTTTAACAAGCAGAAATATTGTTTTGAATTAGACTCAATTCAGTTATTGCGTATATAATTGGGGTTCTTTTCAGTATATTTCAGTTGTTTGTTTTGAAAAATAATGATGAAATATACCTACGACAAGAAAGATGAACAAGCAGCAGCAGGCGACAGACGTGCAGGTGGCGGCCGAGCAGCAGTGGGCAGAGACTCATAAAAAACAAGCTGGATATTTGAAAAATGAGTGTTATTTTTGAAACCCGAGTCTAATGTTTAACGGGTCGTTTGGTTGTTTGTTACTTTGAGGAAATTATTCATATTTAACGGAAAAAGCTATGTTTGCCCTTATACACTTAGGAAAGAATTATATTTATTTTCGTTATATTTTTTAAATAAATTAGGCTTGTCATTTAATTTTGGATACATATTTATCTTTAAAGTTTTGAGGTGTTAATTTCATTGATTCCATCCTTATTATTATACATGAATATTTCTTTTGAATTTCTTACATAGCTGAATAAATGCCCTTATACACTTAGGAAAGGTAGTTTTCTGTAATTATCATCTCAACAAAAGCCGCTATAACTACTTCAAATTCATGGCTTCAACAAGCAGAAATATCGTTTCGAATAAGACTCATTTCAGTTATTGCGTGTATACTTGGGGTTCTTTTCAGCAGATTTCAATTGTTTCTTTTGAAAAAAAAAGATGAAATATGCCTACGACGAAGAAGATGAACAAGTGGCAGCAGGCAACAGGCGACAAGTAGGCAGGCGGAGGCAGAGTGGCAGTGGGCAGAGACTCAGCAAAAGCAAGCTGGATATTGAAAAATGAGTGTTATTTTTGGAACCCTAGTCTAAAGTTTAACAGGTCGTTTGATTGTTTGTTACGTTTAGGAAATTATTCATATTTAATGGCAAAAGTTTTGTTTGCCCTTATACACTTAGGAAAGAATTATATTTATTTTTCGTTATATTTTTTTAAATAAATTGGGGTTGTCATTTAATTTTGGATACATATTTATCTTTAAATTTTGATGTGTAAATTTCATTGATTTCATGTTTATTATCCTACATGAATAATTCTTTTATATTTCTTACATAACTGAATAAATGGCCTTATACACTTAGGAAATGTAGTTTTTCTGTATTTATCATATCAACTAAAGCCGCTATAACTACTTCGATTTCATGGCTTAAACAAGCAGAAATATCGTTTCGAATTAGACTCAATTAAGTTATTATGTGTATACTTGGGGGTCTGTTCAGCAGATTTCAGTTGTTTCTTTTGAAAAAATATATATGATGAAATATACCTACGACGAGGAAGATGAACAAGCGGCATCAGGCGACAAAGCAACATTGGGAAGAGACTCAGCAAAAGAAAGCTGGATATTTGAAAAATGAGCGTTATTTTTGGAACCCTAGTCTAAAGTTTAACGGGTCGTTTGGTTGATTGTTACGTGGAGGAAATTATTCATATTTAACGGCAAAAACTATGTTTGCCCTTATACACTTTGGACAAAATTATATTTATTTTTCGTGATGATTTTTAAATAAATTGGGCTTGTCATTTAATTTTGGATACATATTTATCCTTAAAGTTTTGAGTTGTTAATTTCTTTGATTACATATTTATCATCCTAAATGAACATTCCTTTTGAATTTCTTACATAATTGATTAAATGCCCTTATACACTTAGGAAAGGTAGTTTTTATGTAATTATCATCTCAACTAAAGCCGCTCTATCTATTTTGAATTCATGACTTCAACAAGCATAAATATTGTTTCGAATTAGACTCAATTCATTTATTGCGTGTATACTTGGGGATCTTTTCAGTAGATTTAAGTTGTTTCTTTTGAGAAAAAAGATAAAATATACCTTTGACGAGGAAGATGAATAAGCGGCAACAGGCGGCAGGCGACAGAGCAGCAGCGGGCAGAGACTTAGCAAAAGCAAGCTGGATATTTGAAAAATGAGTGTTATTTTTGGATCCCTAGTCTAAAGTTTAACGGGTTGTTTGATTGTTTGTTACGTTAAGTAAATTATTCATATTTAACGACAAAAGCTATGTTTGACCTTATACACTTAGGAAAGAATTATATTTATTTTTCGTTATATTTTTTACATAAATTGGGCTTGTCATTTAATTTTGCATACATATATATCTTTAAAGTTTTGAGGTGTTAATTTCATTGATTCCATCCTTATTATCCTAAATGCATATTTTCTTTTGAATTTTGTACATAAAAAAATAAATGCCCTCATACACTTAGGAAAAATAGTTTTTCTGTAATTATCATCTCAACTAAAGCCGCTCTACCTATTTCGACTTCTTGGCTTCAAGGAGCAGAAATACTGTTTCGAATTAAACTCAATTAAGTTACTGCGTGTATTCTTAGGGTTCTATTCAGCAGTGTCACGACCCAACCCACCGACCGTGAGAGCACCTAATCTAACACCTAAGTAGGAGAACCCTCAATTCCCAATAATTAAACAATGCGGAAGATTAAGAAAACTAAGATAAAACCATTTCATATAGATTTATAAATAAAAGTTTTAAAAACAATTCTAGTTAAGACTTGTAAAGTAATTAACAACCCCAGGGATCTAGTCTAAACAGGTACAAGAGCTTCTAAGTTTTACAAGATATAAACGAAATAACAAAGACACAGCTCCCACCATGCGGAAAGAAAAATAGAAGCTGCTGGAGATTTCTTCGTCTTCACCTAATGAAACATCACCGACCCTGCATCCAGACAATGCCAAAAAGGCATAGCAAGAGTAGTATCAGTACAACCACACGTACTGGTAGGCATCATCGGTCAACCCGAGTACCCACCACATAATATAAGAAATCGACTAGAAAAACATGCAATAAACTATTCATTCCTCCATCTTTATATTTCCTGCCCTTACCATATCCGAAAACTTAACCCATGCTAGTACACTTGACTTCAACCCCTTACTCGTTCCATTTTTTTATCATAATTTAACCATTCTACCCCTCGAAGGAGATCCTGAATATAGCTACTACCAACCCGACCAACCACTCACGACACGCCCTTACGTATTCCGCATCACCACTCAACCCTTGACCCCATAACACTTCCTATCAAGCCTATTAACCGTTTTAATATTAATCCCCATCCAAGTAATACTTAACTATTAATGAAGACGACATATCATCTCCCCAATCCTTAACAACAATACACGCATTTGTTACCACCTTCTACATAACAAGGATAACACCGGAGCCCTTGGTTCCCATTTACCACAACACATTCCGATATGGACCTAACCATTCACCATTCGTTACACAAACGGACATATCCAACTAACTTACCACATCGCAACCCACTCATATAACCATGTTTAATGCACCAGCCAGTTATCAATTCGGGATCAATGAACAATTTCACATTCTCAACAACACACACATATGACAAGTCAATGACTCTCTCATGGGACCCATACCCAAACTTTTAGTGTACCGGATCGTGGTACCCGTTCCAAGTTAATGTGTCGGATCGTGACATCCATTCTAATTATGTATGTCGGTACGTGACATCCGATCACAGTTAGTACAATCACAATCACATCCATAATTGTACAACACTCAATTCGTATAGCCAAACACTAGTTCGTGGCATGCATTATTCAACGTCAGTTCATTAGGTTCATTTTCACCCCTTATCATTCTTTGCATACACGCATGCATACAATATCACACTAAAACAATGCCACAATAAAACAACCCCAACCTCAAAATTAGGAATTTACCCATCTTCTAGCCCTAGTTCATTGACTAAGACTTCCTCATACTTATACTTCTGATGTAACCCCTAGGCTACAATCACAAACATTCTTTTTTCGGTGCACAAAAGCATACGCATGGATTCTACTGTCAAGATCAATATATCACGTAGTGAATAACAGATTTATAACTACTCAATTAAATAAACCTAGCCTACCTGGGCGCAAAGCATTCGTAGAGGGATTGTAGATCAATTTCTGGTTTTCGGACGACGGGACGGTGGATTTGACTGGAATTCCGCAAGCTATCGCCATCCCCATGCTAGAAATCTCTTTCTCCTGCCTTCCCAAGCCTAGAGCAGCTTTTGGAGGGTTTCCGGGTTGATTTACGCCTAGGTTAGGTGTTTTAGGAAAAGGGAGAAAATCAGACTTCGCGTTATTTACATTATGTCTCGCCTATCCCGCTCTGGCGGCTACTTATCCCGCAATGGCGCTGCTGCCCTAGCGGCATCTAGCCCGCCCTGGCGAGACAGTGGCCCCAATGTTTTCCCGGTGTTTCGCTTTTCCTAACTAACGACGGTTCGAGTCGTTACAAGCAGATTTCAATTGTTTCTTTTGGAAAAAAATGATGAAATATACCTACATCGAGAAAGATGAACAAGTGGCAGCAACAGGCAGGTAGGCGGCGGCAGAGCAGCTGTGGGCAGAGACTCAGTAAAAGCAAGCGGGAAATTTAAAAAATGAGTGTTATTTTTAGAACCCTAGTCTAGAGTTTAACGGGTCGTTTGGTTGTTTATTACGTTGAGGAAATTATTCATATTTAATGGAAAAAGCTATGTTTGCCCTTATACTCTTAGGAAAGAATTATATTTATTTTTCGTTATATTTTTTTAGTAAATTGGGCTTGTCATTTAATTTTGGATATATATTTATCTTTAAATTTTTGAGGTGTTAATTTCATTGATTCCATCCTTATTATCCTACATGAATATTTCTTTTGAATTTCTTACATAACTGAATAAATGCCCTTATACACTTAGGAAAGGTAGTTTTTCTGTAATTATCATCTAAACTAAAGCCGCTCTAATAGTTACAATTCATGGCTTCAACAAGAGGAAATGTCGTTTCGAATTAAACTCAATTAAGTTATTTCACGTATACTTGGGGTTCTTTTCAGCAGATTTAAATTGTTTCATTTAAAAAAAATGATGAAATACACCTACGAAGAGAAAGATGAACAAGTGGCAGCCGGCGGCAACCAGTCAGGCGGCGACAGAGCAGCAGTGGGCAGAGACTCAGCAAAAGAAAGCTGGATATTTGAAAAATGAGCGTTATTTTTGGAACCTTAGTCTAAAGTTTAACGGGTTGTTTGTTACGTTGAGGAAATTATTCATATTTAACGAAAAAAGCTATGTTTGCCCTTATACACGTAGGAAAGAATTATATTTATTCTTCGTTATATTTTTTAAATAAATTGGGCTTGTCATTTAATTTTGGATACATATTTATTTTTAAAGTTTTGAGGTGTTAATTTCATTGATTCCGTCCTTATTATTATACATGAATATTTCTTTTGAATTTCTTACATAACTGATAAAGTTCCATATACACTTTGAAAAGGTAGTTTTTTTTTAATTATCATGTCAACTAAAGCCGCTCTAACTACTTGAATTCATGGGTTCAACAAGCACATATATCATTTCGAATTAGACACAATTTAGTTATTGCGTGTATACTTGGGGTTCCTTTCAACAGACTTAAGTTGTTTCTTTTGATTTTTTTTTTTAAATATACCTACGACGAGTAAGATGAAAAAGTTGCAGCAGGCGGGAGGCGGGAGGCAGAGCAGCAGTGGGCAGAGACTTAGAAAAAACAAGCTGGATATTTGAAAAATGAGTATTTTTTTGGAACTCTAGTCTAAAGTTTAACAGGTGGTTTAGTTTTTTGTTACGTCGAGGAAATTATTCATATTTAATGGCAAAAGCTATGTTTGCCCTAAAAATTTAGGAAATAATTAAATTTATATTTTTCGTTATATTTTTTAAATAATTTGGGCTTGTCATTTAATTTTGGATACATATTTATCTTTAAAGTTTTGAGGTGTTAATTTCATTGATTCCATCCTTTTTATCCTACATGAATATTTCTTTTGAATTGCTTACATAACTGAATAAATGCCCTTATACACTTAGGAAAGGTAATTTTTCTATAATTATAATCGCAACTAAAGTCGCTCTAACTACTTCAAATTCATGGATTCAACAAGAAGAAATATCGTTCCTAATTAGACTCAATTCAGCTATTGCGTGTATACTTGGGGTTCTTTTCAGTATATTTCAGTTGTTTTTTTTGAAACAAAATGATGAAATATACCTATGACAAGGAAGATGAACAAGCGGCAGTAGGCAGCAGACAGGCAGGCGGTGGCAGAGCAACAGTGGGCAGAGACTCAGCAAAAACAAGCTGGATATTTGAAAAATGAGTGTTATTTTTGGAACCCTAGTCTAAAGTTTAACGAGTCGTTTGGTTGTTTGTTACGTTGAGGAAATTATTCATATTTAACGGCAAAAGCTATGTTTGCCTTATACACTTAGGAAAGAATTATATTTATTTTTCGTTATATTTTTAAAATAAATTAGGCTTGTCATTTAATTTTGGATACATATTTATCTTTAAAGTTTTGAGGTGTTAATTACATTGATTCCATCCTTATTATCATACATGAATATTTCTTTTGAATTTATTGGATAACTGAATAAATGCTCTTATACACTTAGGAAATGTAGTTTATCTGTAATTATCATCTCAACAAAAGCCGCTCTAACTACTTCGAATTCATGGCTTCAACAAGCAGAAATATCGTTTCGAATAAGACTCAATTCAGTTATTGCGTGCATACTCAGGGTTCTTTTCAGCAGATTTCAGTTGTTTCATTTGAAAAAAAATGATGAAATATACCTACGACGAGTAAGTTGAACAAGCGGCAGGCAGGTAAGCGGCGGCAGCGCAGCGGTGGGAAGAGTCTCAGCAAAAACAAGCGGAATATTTGAAAAATGAATGTTATTTTTGGAATCCTAGTCTATAGTTTAACGGATCGTTTGTTTTTTTGTTACGTTGAGGAAATTATTCATATTTAATGGAAAAAGCTATGTTTGCCCTTATAAACTTAGGAAAAAATTATATTTATTTTTCGTTATATTTTTTTAGTAAATTGGGCTTGTCAGTTAATTTTGGATATATATTTATCTTTAATGTTTTGAGGTGTTAATTTCATTGATTCCATCCTTATTATCCTACATGAATATTTCTTTTGAGTTTCTTACATAACTGGATAAATGCCCTTATACACTTAAGAAATGTAGTTTTTCTGTAATTATCATCTAAACTAAAGACGCTTTAATACTTCCAATTCATGGCTTCAACAAGCGGAAATATCGTTTCAAATTAGACTCAATTCAGTTATTGCGTGTATACTTGGGGTTCTTTTCAGCAGATTTAAGTTGTGTTATTTGAAATAAAATATGATGAAATACACCTACGACGAGAAAGATGAACAAGTGGCAGCAAGTAGTCAGGCGGCGACAGAGCAGCAGTGGGCAGTGACTCAGCAAAAGCAAACTGGATATTTAAAAAATGAGTGTTATTTTTGAAACCTTAGTCTAAAGTTTAACGGGTTGTTTGGATGTTTGTTACGTTGAGGAAATTATTCATATTTAACGGCAAAAGCTATGTTTGTCCTTATGCACTCAGGAAAGAATTATATTTATTTTTCGTTATATTTTTTAAATAAATTGGGCTTGTCATTTAATTTTGGATACATATTTATCTTTAAAGTTTTGAGGTGTTAATTTTATTGATTCCATCCTTATTATTATACATGAATATTTTCTTTTGAATTTCTTACATAATTGATAAAGTCCCATATACACTTTGAAAAGGTAGTTTTTCTGTAATTATCATGTTAACTAAAGCCGCTCTAACTACTTCAAATTCATGGCTTCAACAAGCACTAATATCATTTCGAATTAGACTCAATTTAGTTATTGCGTGTATACTTGGGGTTCTTTTCAACATACTTAAGTTGTTTCTTTTGATTTTTTTTAAAAATATACCTACGACGAGGAAGATGAAAAAGCTGCAGCAGGAGACAGACGGGAGGCAGAGCAGCAGTGGGCAGAGACTTAGCAAAAGCAAACTGGATATTTGAAAAATGAGTGTTTTTTAAGAACTCTAGTTTATAGTTTAACGGGTGGTTTAGTTTTTTGTTACGTCGAGAAAATTATTCATATTTAATGGCAAAAGCTATGTTTTCCCTTATACACTTAGGAAAGAATTATATTTATATTTTTCGTTATATTTTTTAACTAATTTGGGCTTGTCATTTAATTTTGGATACATATTTATCTTTAAAGTTTTGAGGTGTTAATTTCATTGATTCCATCCTTATTATCCTACATGAATATTTCTTTTAAATTTCTGACATAACTGAATAAATGCCCTTATACACTTAGGAAAGGTAATTTTTCTGTAATTATCATCTCAACTAAAGTCGCTCTAACTACTTCGAATTTATGGATTCAACAAGAAGAAATATCGTTTTGTATTAGACTCAATTAAATTATTGCATGTATACTTGGGGTTCTTTTCAGTATACATCAGTTGTTTCTTTTGAAAAAAAATGATGAAATATACCTACGACAAGGAAGATGAACAAGCGGCAGCAGAGGACAGATAGGCAGGCGGCGGCAGAGCAGCAGTGGGCAGAGACTCAACAAAAGCAAGCTGGATATTAGAAAAATGAGTGTTATTTTTTGAACCCTAGTCTAAAGTTTAACGGGTCGTTTGGTTGTTTGTTACGTTGAGGAAATTATTCATATTTAACGGCTAAAGCTATGTTTTCCCTTATACAATTAGGAAAGAATTATATTTATTTTTCGTTATATTTTTTAAATAAATTAGGCTTGTCATTTAATTTTGGATACATATTTATCTTTAAAGTTTTCAGGTGTTAATTTTATTGATTCCATCCTTATTATCATACATGAATATTTCTTTTGACTTTCTTGGATAACTGAATAAATGCCCTTATACACTTAGAAAATGTAGTTTTTATCTAATTTTCATCTCAACAAAAGCCGCTCTAACTACTTCGAATTCATGGCTTCAACAAGCAAAAATATCATTTCGAATAAGACTCAATTCAGTTATTGCGTGTATACTTCGGATTCTTTCAGTAGATTTCAGTTGTTTCTTTTAAAAAAAAGAAGATGAAAGATGCCTACGACGAGGAAGATGAACAAGTGGCAGCAGGCGGCAGGCGGAGGCAGAGCAGCAGTGGACAGAGACTCAGCAAAAGCAAGTTGGATATTGAAAAATAAGTGTTATTTTTGGAACCCTAGTCTAAAGATTAATGGGTCGTTTGGTTGTTCTTTATGTTGAGGAAATTTTTCATATTTAACGGCAAAAGTTATGTTTGCCTTTATACACTTAGGAAAGAATTAATTTATTTTTCGTTATATTTTTTAAATAAATTGGGCTTTTTATTTAATTTTGGATACATATTTATCTTTAAAGTTTTGAGGTGTTAATTTCATTGATTTCATGTTTATTATCCTACGTGAATATTTCTTTTCAATTTCTTACATAACTGAATAAATGGCCTTACACACTTAGGAAATGTAGTTTTTTTTGTAATTGTCATATCATCTAAAGCCGCTACTTCAATTTCATGGCTTCAACAAGCAGAAATATCTTTTCGAATTAGACTCAATTAAGTTATTGTGTGTATACTTGGAGATCTGTTCAGCAGATTTAAGTTGTTTCTTTTGAAAAAAATGATTAAATATACCTACGACGAGGAAGATGAACAAGCGGCAGCAGCCGACATGCTGGAAGGCGGCGACATAGCAGCAGTGGGAAGAGACTCAGCAAAAGCATGCTGGATATTTGAAAAATGAGCGTTATTTTTGAAACCCTAGTCTAAAGTTTAACGGGTCGTTTGGTTGTTTGTTACGTGGAGGAAATTATTCATATTTAACGACAAAAACTATGTTTGCCCTTATACACTTAGGACATAATTATATTTATTTTTCGTTATGATTTTTAAATAAATTGGTCTTGTCATTTAATTTTGGATACATATTTATCTTTAAAGTATTGAGTTGTTAATTTTATTGATTACATCTTTATCATTCTAAATGAATATTCCTTTTGAATTTCTTACATAACTGATTAAATCCCCTTATAAACTTAGAAAAGATAGTTTTTCTGTAATTATCATCTCAACTAAAGCCGCTCTATCTATTTTGAATTCATGACTTCAACAAGTAGAAATACTGTTTCGAATTAGACTCAATTCATTTATTGCGTGTATACTTGGGATCTTTTCAGCTGATTTTAGTTGTTTCTTTTGAAAAAAATGATAAAATATACCTCTGACAAGGAATATGAATAAGCGGCAGCAGACCACAGAGCAGCAACGGGCAGAGACTCAACTATAGCAAGCTAGATATTTGAAAAATGAGTGTTATTTTTCGATCCCTAGTCTAAAGTTTAACGGGTTGCTTGATTGTTTGTTACGTTCAGTAAATTATTCATATTTAACGACAAAAGCTATGTTTGACCTTATACACTAAGGAAAAAACTTATATTTATTTTTTGATATATTTTTATATAAATTGGGCTTGTCATGTAATTTTGGATACATATTTATCTTTAAAGTTTTGAGGTGTTAATTTCATTGATTCCATCCTTATTATCCGAAATGAATATTTCTTTTGAATTTCTTACATAACAGAATAAATGCCCTTATACACTTAGGATAATTAATTTTCTGTAATTATCATCTCAACTAAAGCCGCTCTACCTATTTCGACTTAATGGCTTCAACGAGCAGAAAAACTGTTCGAATTAAACTCAATTAAGTTATTGCGTGTATTCTTGGGGTTCTTTTCAGCAGATTTCAGTTTTTTATTTTGAAAAAAAAAGATGAAATATACCTACGACGAGTAATATGAACAAGCGGCAGAAGGCGGCGGTAGAGAAGCTGTGGGCAGAGACTCAGCAAAAGCAAGCAGAATATTTAAAAAATGAGTGTTATTTTTGGAACCCTATCTAGAGTTTAACGGGTCGTTTGGTTGTTTGTTACGTTGAGAAAATTATTCATATTTAATGGAAAAAACTATGTTTTCCCTTATACACTTAGGAAAGAATTATATTTATTTTTCGTTATATTTTTTAAATAAATTGGGCTTGTAATTTAAGTTTGAATACATATTTAGCTTTAAAGTTTTGAGTTATTAATTTCATTGATTTCATCCTTATTATCCTACATGAAAATTTCTTTTGAATTTCTTACATAACTGATAAAGTACCATATACACTTACAAAAGGTAGTTTTTCTGTAATTATCATGTCAACTAAAGCCGCTCTAACTACTTCGAATTCATGGCTTTAACAAGAACAAATATCATTTCGAATTAGACTCAATTTAGTTATTGCCTGTATACTTAGGGTTCTTTTCAACAGATTTAAGTTGTTTCTTTTGACTTTTTTTTATTAAATATACCTAAGACGAGGAAGATGAAAAAGCTCCTGCAGGCGGCAGGTGGCAGGCAGAGCAGCAGTGGGCAGAGACTTAGCAAAAGCAAGCTGAATATTTGAAAAATGAGTGTTTTTTTGGAACCCTAGTCTAAAGTTTAGCTGGTGGTTTAGTTTTTTGTTATGTCGAGGAAATTATTCGTATTTAATGGCAAAAGCTATGTTTTCCCTTATACACTTAGGAAAGAATTATATTTATATTTTTCGTTATATTTTTTAAATAATTTGGGCTTGTCATTTAATTTTGGATACATATTTATCTTTAAAGTTTTGAGGTGTTAATTTCATTGATTCTATCCTTATTATCCTACATGAATATTTCTTTTGAATTTCTTACATAACTTAATAAATGCCCTTATACACTTAGGAAAGGTAGTTTTTCTGTAATTATCATCTCAACTAAAGCCGCTCTAACTACTTCGAATTCATGGATTCAACAAGAAGAAATATCGTTTCGAATTAGACTCAATTCAGTTATTGCATCTATACTTGGGTTCTTTTCAGTAGATTTTAGTTGTTTCTTTTGAAAAAAATAATGAAATATACTTACGATGAGGAAGATGAACAAGTAGCAGCAGGAGACAGGCAGATAAGCGGCGGCAGAGCAACAATTGGAAGAGACTCAACAAAAGCAAGCTGGTTATTTGAAAAATGAGTTTTATATTTGGAACCCTAGTCTAAAGTTTAACGGGTCGTTTGGTTGTTTGTTACGTTGATGAAATTATTCATATTTAACGGAAAAAGCTATGTTTTCCCTTATACACTTAGGAAAGAATTATATTTATTTTTCATTATATTTTTTGAATAAATTTTGCTTGTCATTTAATTATTGATACATATTTATCTTTAAAGTTTTGAGGTGCTAAGTTTATTGATTCCATCCTTATTATCCTACATGAATATTTCTTTTGAATTTCTTAAATAACAGAATAAATGCCCTTATACACTTAGGAAATGTAGTTTTTCTGTAATTATCATTGATAAACGCTGAACTACACTTCATCCAATACTAGGTGTAGGTGATCATAATCTAGTATAAAATCCAACAAATGATTTGGGGTCGAATCCACAGGAGCGGTACAAGTTCGAAATCAGTTATGAAGTTATAAACGCGATATAATCGGTTGTAGGAGTAAAAATTATCGAAAACATTAAGATAAATCGAAAGGGTGACACAAATGTCAGATGGGGGGGGGGGGGATTGGTTTGTCAATTAGCAACTAAAACAATTTCAAAAAACAGGAGAGACAATAAGTAGAGAGAAATTCTCGGGGATGTGATCGATTATAGGCTAATTTTGCTATATAGGTAATTGAAATTTACTAACAATAGCTAAATCTCAGTAGGTAGGCTAGACTATAGATGCAATAGCTTTCTCTCGAACAACTATTACGATTCAATCGAGTTCTCTCGAACTTGGACAAGTTTAACAATATAAACAACCCAAAACCTTAATTTATCTACTCTCTCGAGCTAGATAGGTAGAATCGAGTTTAGAATTTACCCTCTCGAGTTGAACCCACATTAACCCAATAACTACAATCATTAATCGCAAACCTTGGCTCTAAAACCTCTTTCTCAAGCAAGCCTAGAACACTAAGTTAGAATTGCATTTGCAACTACAATTCATAGATTAATACAAAACTATCGATTAAACCCACTTTAATTAAGCATCAGAATCAGTAAATAAAAATATCCATAAGCTAATTAAGCCAATAATTACATGATCACACCCCAAGAATTGGGGTTTTAGCCATACATCATAAAAAGGAAGAAACAATTACTAGTTATGTCCAAGTCTCTACAATTCTTCAAATCGAATTAATTCAAAAACCCAATTGCAATTACTCAAATTCAAGTCTCAAAAGCTTAAAGTTCTACAATGAAAAACTCAGAAAAGCTCAATGGAACTCGACTTAGATTCTATAAAGCTTAAAAGATAATAATCCATCTTTTTGAAATTTAATTTATACTTTCTCAAATTCAGGCGTGCAGGGCCATTAGACGAGGTAAGTCGAGCGTCGCCAACCAATTCGGCGAGGCGCAAATAGATCCATTCCATCGCCGGTTTTCTGTGGTTCTTTATCCTCAGGGTTCTGTGACTTTAGGCGATCCCAGTTAGTGTCGCCGATCTTTTCGGTGGTTCGCCGAGTGTCCAAATCCTTCGCCAATTTGGCTTCTCCCCAGGGCTGGAAGTCTGGAACTTTAGGCGAGCTAAAGAGCCACTCGGCGGCTCACCGAGTGGTCTTGGCGATCACCAGGATTTCCTTCCTTCAACTTCTTTAACTTTTTCG
Source organism: Solanum etuberosum (assembly GCA_029582245.1). NCBI lineage: Eukaryota > Viridiplantae > Streptophyta > Magnoliopsida > Solanales > Solanaceae > Solanum > Solanum etuberosum. The sequence continues at coordinate 6,198 of JAJONR010005337.1, read as the reverse complement.
CTCCGTTTTGCCCGATATTATCCTTGCCTTGCTCCTTAGCCTTCATTGCTGCAAATCAACATTTTAACATCAGTTTAAAGCATAAATTGGGAATTGAGGACACTTAAACTATGAAAACAAAGCCCTGAATGAGTCAAAATGTTAGACTTATCAACACCCCAACTTAAACTTTTGCTTGTCCTTAAGTAAAACTCAAGATCAATCAGCTCAATAAGGATGTCTACAAACAGTGCTACTCAAGACTCAACACAAATGTACACAAGAGGTTCAAACTACACATACAATGTTCAATTGTGCAATCTAAGTTTCAAATTGTGACTCACCATTATCAAACAGACTCAAGCTCACAATTCTTGCTTCAAATGCAAGTTCCAACTCAACAAAAGCATTCAAATGCCCTTACAACAAGGATGATTCCATGCTCACACAAAATTCCACAACAAATTAAGATTTCAGAATCAAATACAACTCTTACACTCACAAAGATGAACACATGCATGACTCTACCCATAGACTTGCCCTTATTTTTCAATCAACATTCTTTTCAGTTCACTCAAGAAAACAAAGGTTTTTTAAAGCATGTAATGAGGCTGAGTGTAAAGGTATGGTATTTTGGCTTAGTGGTTTCTACCTTCATGAAGTATGGCCTGAAAATCACTTTTTCTCCTTTTGTTTCACATTCAAACATGTTCACAATCCACCCTCTTATTCACTTAAGCAAAACTCATTGGATACCCCATTTCTTTTACTCCTTTCACACACTTTATTTCACAACTTTTTCTCTTTTTCAGTCTTTTTCCATTTTCACCCTTTCTCTTTTCTTTCTCCTTTTTTCCTTTTTACATGGAGGGGTTCCATCTTTTTCAAAACAATCCATCAACAAGGGGGATTTTTCACACTTCTTGACTTTCTTCCTTTTTCACCACACCCCAACTTAGGCTTTTGGCCCAAGTTGGTTATTCAAACGAACCAAAATTTCATGAAGGTTATAGGTGATGGGACAGAGGGGTCAAAGTTTTTCAAGTTTTCTTCCAAAAAAAATGATAGGCTCAAAAGGTGCCAAGCAAGGTTCACAATTATCACAAGGTGGCCATCAAGAGGTATACTATCAATTTAGGTTCACTCTTCACAAATTGTGCCTAAGATCATTTCAATCGGTCGCTTCAATCAATCAATTAGACTAACGGGGCAAGTTCTAGATATCATCAAGCACATAGTTCAATACAACCTAACCACACATGGCATTCGACATAACTATCAAACAAGATTCTACAAATTTCAGCTAGCGTGCAACGATCATCACAAGAGACCTACTCAACAACTGGCTAGTCACAACGAGATGCTAGGAGTTCACATATGACCTCTGTAACTCAATTTCCCTCATGGTAGCCACACATTCATATCGTTAAATTGAGAGAACTGTTCAAGTCATCGGTATTGACCACAACCGACCCTCGAAAATGCAACAGAACAACCAGTTTTACACACATCAAGAGGTGGCAATTTTGAAAATTGGTTTGAAACCATTTGCACATTAAAAATAATGGACCAATATGGATAAAAAACAAAGATATATATATATATATATATATTCATAAAACAAAAAATAACAATATCCACAAAAACAGCCCAAATAGAGGTAGGTATGGAAATACCTCACCCCGCCAAACAAAATCAGCAGTTGTTCTCAAATGCAAAGAAATAATAAAAAGTCTAAAAAGTAACAGAAAGGGAGGCAAAAAAGTCATCCTGCCAGGCTAAGCCTGGGGTGAAGTCTGCATATCGGTCACTCCCTCTGTCGGGGCATCAGTGCCCGGCTCATCAGCATCCTTGGCTCCACTAGAGCCCACCATAGAACTGTCCATCAAAGAGGCCTGCACAGCTGTCTCAAACATAGCACCTCTAGGTCTGCCAAATCACTATACACGGCCTCATCTCTAACGCCTAGATGCTCGTCATCTGTCTCTGCCTCTGACTCAACATCTGCATCATCAACCCTAGCATCATCTCTGATCGTAGTAGTCGGAGGAACCTCAGAACTAGCTGGAATATCAGCACCTAGAATGTCAAGAATCTCAACCGTCCCAAACAACATCGACAGATCTGTGGACTTTAGCTGGTCCACATCCTTCCTCAGCCCAATCATATCGGCCTTCAAGGCCGTCACACTATCAGCAGCACCCTGTCTCTGCTCACACTCCTCCACCCTCACCGTAAGGGCATCCAATGCCAACTTGTGGCCCTCAATCAACTCTCTATGCTCCCTCATCTCAGCCTGGATCGGGTCCAAGGCAGCATCAATCGCCCGTTCTATCAGCCCAGGCACAATAACCTCAACCCTGAAGGCACGCACATTGGCAGAATGAGCCAGATGGCCCATCGTATAAAGCATGGCCTGGGTGATAGGGGGTCGTGAGGCTAGCAGCAACAAAAGTAGTGGGAGGGTGTGCAGCAGAAGAGCTAGGAATATCAGAAGTAGAAGGGCCAGAGGTACCTGTAGGATCAGTAGCATGAGGGGTATGATTGCCTCGGTCGGCAACATATCAACGTAAACTATCAGGGGCGTATCCACCGTTGCAGCTGTAACGACCCGAGCCTACACCCTAGACGTGGCCGGCACTCGAGAACCATTGCTGGTCCCCAAGCGAACCGTCATCTTGGCTGACTACAAGCAGAAGACTAACTCAAGCATACAAAAGCTTAAAAACTGAATAAAAATAATATATTCAACTCGCCATAAAATAGACAACTTAAGTCTTTAAAACATTTCACAAAATAAATGAACAGACTTCTGAAACTCTATTATCTATCTATGAAGCCTCTAACTGACAAAGATTGAAGTTGGGACAAGACCCACGATATCCTAACAACTGATATAACTGAAAGTACAAGTGGAACCCTCCAGATGCAAGGAGGCTCACCATAGCTAACTCGAACTGCAAGCGGTATCAACGATGCACCTGTTGATGATCCTGAGTGCCTGTATCTGCATCATAAAGCGATGCAGGCCAACTGGCTCAGTACATGGAATGTACGAGCATGTAAGGAGAATTCTAAAGCATAAACATAAGCTTGAACTGGTGGAATAGAAACATACTTACCTCTTCTCAACTCACTCAACTCAACTCAATTCAAAGAAACATATTTCAATTCAACTCAGAGAAAATAGGGCTCAACTCAATGATAAAATATTTAACTCAGTGAAAATAGGGTTTAACTCAATGATAAGATATTCAACTCAGTGAAATAAGGCTCGACTCAATAATAAGATACTCGACTCTGGGTACTCAACTCTGGATACTCAACTCTGGATACTCAACTCTGGATACTCAACTCAATATAAAGCAACAATACATATGCAATATATGGAAAGCTTTTAAAATAGTAGAAAGCAACTCAATGTATTGAAAAATGTAATAGTAAATCAGTTTGTATGCAAGGATACAAGATAAAATCTGCTTGCATATGAAAATACAAAGTAAACTCTGTGTATATTAGAATAAGAAATATCTCTATGGGAGATTCTCTAACCGACAACCATCACTATGAGCTATGTGATGACACAACGTCTTGCCTCACGCTGTCAGGGCCATCCTATACCTTGCCGGGGGTATAGAACCTAACTCACTAAGTGGATCCACTAGTCTCTGCTAAAAGCATTAAGGAATCATCTAAAAAGTATGACCCTTTTCTACCCATGCTGGCTACACGGTTTATGGAGACTTTGAATTATCTGAACTCAAACTCGTCCCCATATCGGTGCTCAATACTACTCCCAAAACGTAACTAGCTCATATGTTTAAAAATATAATTCTTTCTCTGGTTTGAGATTATTACTCAAAATCTTTCTCTAAAAAGAGATGTTACTCAAACTGCTCAAAACTCTTTTGGAAATCTCAGTTTCCTCCTCTTTTAAATGTGAAAACATTTACTCTTGGAAATACTTAGTTTCCATATATTCATTTTGAAAAATGAACTGAACTCTTCTCTTTCTCAAATCAAGTGCTCAAGTCTTAAAACAATTTTAGAAAAAAATTTTAAAAAACTTCTCAGAATAAAGTTCATGCCGAATTATGGACGTGAATGACTCAATTCAAGGTTTTCAATAACCATAACTAGAACTCAATACTCGACACTCAACAACTCAGAACTCAAGAACTTTAATGGTAATAGTTGTTTCAAGAATGCTTGACTCAGAGGGTTCATGCGTAATTATGGGCATGAACAACTCAACTCAAGGACTTCATGGATAATATGTAATAGTCCCATGATTAGGAATAAAATCTCAAAAGGGATTAGGAACTCAATACTCAAGACTTAGAAGTTGAAGATACTACTGCTCTCAAAGATGCTCAGCTTATGGAGTTCATGCGGAATTTATGGGCATGAACGACTCGACTCAAGGGTCTACAGAACAATATGGAACTCGTGTACATGACTCTTCTCATTCTCATACTTACTTCCTCAAAACTTAGCTCAAATCTATAGTTGATCTCAAAGGACCCACAATTGAACTCAAAGACTTTCTTGGACTCTACTCTTAACTCTCTCTTGAATTTGATTATGAATTCAAGAGTTATGGTTCGTGATGATAAAGTAGACTCATGAATACATTTTTCTCATTCTTATACTCACTTGCTCTAGTCTTGAAACAAGTTATTTGAATTTGTAGAGGACTCCTCAAAAGGACTTAAGGGGCCTTTCTCAAAATGTTCGAAAGAACTCTCAAGGCTTAACTCTTAACTCTACCTTGAATTTGAATTATGAATTCAAGGTTATGATTCATGTTATGAATGATTTCTAGGTATTTAGAAGTAGTTTAGAGTAGTTAGAATCATAACGGGTGAAGATACACTTCAAAGGAACTCAAACGGGACAACCAACGGAAAATGAGTGGGGGCAGGCGACCCTGGTGCATTCTTATTGCGGGGTGCCAGCTCCAAACTTCAGGAACATGATTGTGGTACACTACTGGGGCGCCGCCCCAGCCCCTCCCCAGGCAAATTTTTGACGAATTTTGTCCCTCGTTTTCTGATCCTATATAGCTTCTAATCGATTTCTTTTCTCAAGTATTCCTTAGATTCAATTACTCAACCTAAGTACACACTAATTTACTCAAAACAACACTCAAATCACTAATTTACATCTCAAGAATTCATCAAACCCCAACAAAACAAGATTTAGAATGAACTTCAAAAACACTTATCAAGAACTTAAATCCTTCAACTTTTGAAAATGAAATGACGCTGAAAATAACATAATTGGTGTGTGGGTGAACGAACCCAACACTATGGAAGCTTACAAACCTCTTAGGGATCAAAACCATGGCGAAATCCGCAAAAAAACTCAAGAACCTCGACGAATGCCTTGATCCTTTCCTCTTTTCTCCTATTTTCTCTTCTTTTTTCTTCTTGACAACTAAAACCCTAGGTGTATATTAGGATTAAAAAACTGAACCTAATCATATTAGATCCCTAAAACCTTACTAAAAGCGAATTAAATCTGATTGGGTAAGGAAAAGACCAAAATACCCCTCACTATTTTTGGGTAACTTTTCTTAACTGGACAGCCTGATTTTAAAAGGGCATATCTCACTCATACAAGATCGAAACTTAGCAAACTTGGTGGCGTTTGAAAGATAATTCAAAGACCTTTTATTTGATATCTTATGGTCCACCTAACTCATCCTGTACTAAAAGTTATGGTCATTTGAAGTTGACCCAAAACTTAGAAGAACTTAGGAATGACTTCAATGAATTCTCTCTAGTTCTCTTTTAACACAAGGTGCTACATCTAATGACCTTAAAACTTAGGTAAAATTTAAATTCCTTGCTAAAAAATTACTCATTACGAAGGATGGTTAAAGTCTTAGCTCAAAATTTTTCTGGGGTGTAACAATATCTCCCTCCTGGGATCATTCGCCCTCGAACGACGACTGGACTGGGTATGTAATGGGGTTACTCTTACTAAGGTCTGAGTCCAATGGTATGCTCTTACTATATTCAAGCTTAATCCATATCCTTAGGTTCGGGTTCTATACCTCTCTATAGGGAATCTCATCCCAAAACTATTACTCTTTACCACCACATTGGGCTCATATCAAGAACCACCTAAAGTTTAACAACACCACATTCAAGCTTAGTACTTCTAACAACTCCATTACTAACAGGACCTCTGAAAAGATATCTCCCATACTCT
>JAJONR010005336.1:0-33126 GCA_029582245.1 Solanum etuberosum | reverse complement strand
AACTAAAACACTAGGTGTATATTAGGATTATAAAACTGAACCTAATAGGATTAAACCCTTAAAATCTTACTGAAAATGAATTAAATCTGATTTGGTAAGGAAAAGACCAAAGTACCCCTTACTATTTTCGGGTAACTTTCCTTAACTGGACAGCTGACTTCAAAAGGGCATAACTCACTCATCCGACCTCGAAACTTAGCAAACTCAGTGGCGTTGGAAAGATAATTCAAAGACCTTTCATTAGCTATATTTAGCCCACCTAACTCATCCTGTACTGAGAGTTATGGTCATTTGAAATTGACCAAAAACTCATAACTTAAGCATAACTTGCAAAATTTCAGATTTTGCTATGTCCAATTTAGTTCTTTTTGGAACTCAAGGTGCTACATCTAGTGACCTTAATACTTAAGAAATTTTAAATTCCTCGGTAAAATCCTACTCATAACGAAGGATGGTTTGAGTCTTAGCTCAAAAAATTTCTAGGGGTGTTACATGAATTTTGAATAATTAGTATTTTATTAACTTTAGGAGTTTGGTAGTTTTAGCAGATCTTTTTACTTAATTTTAGGGAGATAAGGCACAAGTACCATCCCCCCAGACTATGACCGATGTCACGACCCACCGAGCCTACAATGTCATGCCCCGAGCCTACACACTGGGCGGGACTGGCACTCGAGAACTATTTCTGGCCCCAAGCGAACCCTTTGTCTAGCTAGACTTTAAGCGGAAGACTTATTCAACAGAAAATGTACTTAAATACAATCTTAATAAACTGTCTGAATAGATAAACTGAGAATGTTTTCAGAAATAACATTCAACTTAGCCAAAGTGGCAACTCAAGTCTTATAACAAAACAACTGAAATGCAAGACTAAAGAACTATAGCTATCTATCTATGAAGCCTCTAAATACTAAGAGGAATGTCGGGACAAGACCCCCGATCATCCTAACACCTGAAATAAACAAAGCAATAAAAGGGATCCTCCGGAAACCAAGGAGGCTCACCAAAAGACTCTGAGTGCTCAACTGGATCAACGAAGCCCTGGATGTTGATCATGGTTACCTGTATCTGCATCATAAAAGATGCAGGCCAAATGGCGTCAGTACATGGAATGTACGAGCATGCGAGGGGAATACTAAAACAAGACATAGGCTTGAAATGGAACTGAAGAAACTTACCTTGTCTCAACTCAACTCAACTCATTTCAATATAAAGCAGTATAAGGATGCAATATAAAGAAGAGCTTTAAAACATGTAAATAACAACTCAGTGTATTGAAAAACACACAATAATTACTCAGTTTGTATATGAAAATACAAGTAACTCTGTGTATATAAGAATACAAAATATCTCTATGGGGGTTTCTCTTACAAACAACCATCACTATGAGCTAAGTGAAGATACAGCGTCTTGCCTCACGCTGCCAGGGCCGTCCTATACCTTGCCGGGCATATAGAACCTAACTCACTAAGTGGATCCACTAATCTATGCTAAAAGAATTAAGGAATCATCTAAAAAGTATGACCCTTTTCTATCCATGTTGGCTACACAGTTTATGGAGACTTTGAATTATATGAACTCAAACTCGTCCCCAAATCGGTGCTCAATACTACTCCCAAAATGTAACCAGCTCATATGTTTAAAAACATAACTCTTTCTGTGGTTTGAGATTATTACTCAAAAACTAGCTCAAAAGCTCTCTTGGAAATCGGTGTTTCCTCTGTTGTTTAAATGTGAAAACATTTTAACTCTTGGTAATACTTAGTTCCCATATAATCTTTTGAAGAAATGAACTTCACTCTTACTCTTACTCATCCTCAACTCAATGCTCAAGTCTTTAAAACAAGTTTAAAACATTTGTAAAAGACTTTTGAAAAGACTTTAAGAACTCTCTAGACTTGGCTCTTAACGTTTCTTGAATTTTGATTATGAATTCAAGGTTATGATCTCGTGTTATGGATGATCTATCGATGTATATACGTATCTTAGAGTGTATAAATCAACTAGAAAATATAGGTATGATTCGAGAAAACTCAAACGGAAAGAAGTGGAAAAGGGTAGAGGACCTGGCGACCCTGGCGTACTGAGTGGCGCAGGGCGCCAGACCTCATACTACAGAACCTGGGTTGGGGCGCACTGAGTGGCGCGGCGCCCCAAAGCCCAAACTACAGACCCCTCTTCCTTGCGCACTGAGTGGCGCGGTGCGCCATCCCCCTGCCCAAAAAACCTACGAATTTTCATGTTCGCTTTTCAGACCTAAACCATCTAGATTCGATTGGTTTCTTCTCCCAAACACTTAGATTCGAATACCCAACGAAAGTACACAAGAATCTACTCAAAAGCAACCTTAAATCTCATCAAATCACCTCAAGAACTGCTCCAAACCCAATAATCAAGATTCAAACGAAACTTCAACAAAATTCATCAAGAACTCATAAACTCTTATTTCAAGAACATTAATACGCTGAATTAAACATGGTTCGCGCGTGGGTGAATTAACTCAATGCTATGTGATCTCAAATACCTCGTAGGGATTGACCATTGGCGAAATCTGCAAGGCAAACTCAAAAACGCGACGAACTTTGGCTCTTTCTCCTATTTCTCTTCTCTTTTCTCTTCTCTCCAAGCCCTAGCGTAATTTTGTAAAGAGTAAACTGAACCAAATCAGTTTAGACCTCAATTTAATTACTAAAAATGAATTAAGCTAATTGGGCAATGAAAAGACCAAAATACCCCTCTAAAATCCGGGTGACTTTTCTTATTCAGACAGCCCGACTTCAAATAGGCGTATCTCCCTCATACAAATGCGAAAATTAGCAAACTCGGTGGCGTTGAAAAGATAATTCAAAGACCTTTCATATGATATCTTGTAGCTCACTTAACTCATCTTGTGCTGAGAGTTATGGTCGTTTGAAGTTGACCCAAAACTCATACTTAACATAACTTGCACAAATTTCAAACTTTATTTATTTCCAAAAATGGTTTCGTTCTAATTATAGTTCTCTCAAATAGCGGGGTGTTACATATACACTGGACGTGGCCGGCATTCTAGAACTATTGTTGGCCCCCAAGCAAACTCTCATCCTGGCTGACTGCAAGCAGAAGACTAACTTGAGCATACATAAGCATCAAATTGAAAGAAACGTTTAAAAACAGTTTATTAAATTTCAAAACTTTGCTTAATATACTTAGTAGAGTAGTATTGAGCACCGATATGGGGAAGAGTTCAGATAACTCAAGTCTCCATAAACCATGTAGCCACCATGGGTAGAAAGGGTCATACTTTTTAGATGATTCCTTAATGATTTTTAGCATATACTACTGGATCCACTTAGTGAGTAGGTTCTATACCCCGGTAAAGTATAGGACGGCCCTGGCAGAGTGTGACAAGACGTTGTACCATCAGATAGCTCATAGTGATGGTTGTCGGTTAGAGAAACTCCCACAGAAGTATTTTGTATTCTTATATACACAGAGTTATTTGTATTTTTATATACAAAGAGTTTATATTGTATCTTTGCATACAGACTGAGTTACTATTGTATTTTTAAATACACAGAGTTGTTATCCATGATTTAAAAGCTTTTCTTTATATTGTATTCCAATTATTGCTTTATATTGAAATGAGTTAGTTGAGTTGAGTTGAGCCCAGGTATGTTCTTTCAGTTCCTTTCAAGCTTATGTCTTGTTTTAGAATTCCTCTCGCATGCTCGTACATTCAATGTACTGATGTCATTTGGCCTGCATCTTTGTATTATGCAGATACAGGTAACCAGGATCAGCACCCAGCGCATCATTAATTCTAGTTGAACTTCAAAGTTGACGGTGAGCCTCCCTGCTTCCGGAGGATCCCCTTTTATTGTTTTATCAGTTAGTTCTTTAGGATGTCGTGGGTCTTGTCCCGACGTCCATCTCAGTTGTTAGAGGCTTCATAGACGGTTAGTTAGTTCATTTGTCTTTATCTTGTTATAGGCTTATGTTAAGACTTGAGTTTCCATTTTGGCTAAGTTGAATGTTTATCTTTAAACGTACTAAGTTATCTTTTAAACAGTTGAGTAATGATGCATTGAATCCTTGTATAAATGTTTTGAGTCTTCCACTGAGTATTAAGTCAGGCCAAGGGTTCGCTTGGGGCCAAAAAATTGGTTCTCGAGTGCCAGCCACACCCAGGATGTAGGCTCGGAGTGTGACAAACTTGGTATCAGAGCACAGAGTTCAAGAGTCCTAGGGAGTCTATGAAGCCGTGTCTGTAGAATCCTAGTTATCGGTGTGAAGCGCGCCACATCTATAATTAGGAGGCTACAATATTTAGGAACTATATCACTTCTTTCATACTCTTTTCGTGCAATAGATTTTAACTCTATAAAGTTTCTTTCAACTCATGCTTGCACATGCCTTTCTGGTCATGCCTCCACGAAGTGCTGTCCGAGGTGGCCCCACTAGGAGGAATGTTGAACCACACAATCAAGGGGTACCAAATGAACCAGAAGTGCAATCCCAAGGAGAGGTCACCAATGTTGAGTTCTGTGAGGCCATCCGGATGTTGAGCCAAGTTGTGACCAACCAAGTTGGGCAACAGAGAGAAAATCGTCAAGAAGTGGCTGATACTTCGAGGGTCCGTGAGTTCCTAAGGATGAATCCTCCAAGATTCACAGGTTCAAGTGTCACTAAGGATCCAGAAAATTTGTTGAAGAGCTTCAGAAGATCTTTGATATTGTATGTTGCTGATGCTGAGAGGGTGGAACTAGTTGCATACCAAATGAAGGGTGTCGCTAGACTCTTGTTTGATCAGTGGAAAAAGAATAGATCTGAAGGTGCATCACTTGTGCGTTGGGCTTTGTTTGAGGAGGCCTTCTTGGGGCGTTTCTTTCCCCGAGAACTGAGAGAATCAAAGGTACAAGAGTTTCTCACCCTTAAGTAGGAGTCTATGATTGTTCATGAATACAGTCTGAAGTTCACACAACTTTCCCGCTATGCTCCGGAGATAGTTGCTGACATGAGGAGCAAGATGAGTTTATTCGTTGCTGGGTTGTCTCATCTGTCAAGCAAGGAAGGCAACGCAGCTATGCTGATAGGGGATATGGACATAGCAAGGCTAATGATCCATGTGCAACAGGTTGAGGAGGACAAGCTGAGGGATAGAGAAGAGTTTAATAATAAGAGGGCTAAGACATCAGAGAATGAATATGGGCAGCAAAAGAGTAAAGTGAACCGGTCTTCCTTCCAACAGAAACAAAAGGGACCTGCTCCATCATCCGCTAGTGCACCTGCACCAAGAAATAGAGGTGAGTTCCAAAATCAGAATTCCCAGAATTTCAGAGCTAGACCTGCGCATTCTCAAGGTAGTATGGAACAAGGGGGTACTAAGACTCCTGCATGTTCTAAGTGTGGTAGGAGCCACTCAGGGGTGTGTCGTGAAGGCTCCACTGGTTGCTTCAAGTATGGTCAGAACGGTCATTTTATGAGAGAGTGTCCTAAGAACAGGCAGGGTAATGGTAATGGGGGCAATAGAGCCCAGTCTTCTTCAGTTGCTCCACCAAACAGAGCTGCATATAGAGGAGCTACTTCAGGGGCAGGCGGAGGAGGAAACCGTCTTTATGCTATCACTAGTCGCCAAGAGCAAGAGGATTCGCCAGATGTTGTCACTGGTATTATCCAAGTCTTTAATTTTGATGTTTATACTTTGCTAGATCCAGGAGCGACTCTATCTTTTGTGACTCCATATGTTGCAATGAATTTTGATGTTCTTCCTGAGCAACTTCTTGAGCCCTTCAGTTTTTCTACACCTGCTGGTGAGTCTATTCTAGCTGAGAGAGTCTATCGTGATTGTACCATTTTCTTTAATCACAAGAGTACCATGGCTAACTTAGTTGAGTTAGATATGGTAGATTTTAATGTCATTCTAGGTATGGACTGGCTTCATGCCTGTTATGCATCAATAGATTGTAGAACCTGAGTAGTCAAGTTTCAGTTTCCTAATGAACCAATTATAGAGTGGAAGAGTAGTTCAGCAGTGCCTAAGGGTCATTTTATTTTGTACCTTAAGGCGAGGAAGTTAGTTTCCAAGGGGTGTGTCTATCACTTAGTCCGAGTTAATGACCCTAGTGTTGAGATACCTCTTATCCAATCAGTTTCAGTAGTAAAAGAGTTTCTAGGAGTCTTTACAAATGATCTTTCCGGAGTCCCTCCTGAGAGAGAAATAGACTTCAGTATAGATATTCTTCCTGATACTCGTCCTATATCTATTCCGGCATATAGGATGGCACCAGCAGAGTTGAAATAGTTAAAAGAGCAGTTGAAAATTCTCCTAGAGAAAGGTTTTATTCGACCAAGTGTCTCACCTTGGGGGCATATAGGATGGCACCAGCAGAGTTGAAAGAGTTAAAAGAGCAGTTGAAAATTCTCCTAGAGAAAGGTTTTATTCGACCAAGTGTCTCACCTTGGGGCACTCCGGTCTTATTTCTGAGAAAGAAAGATGGTTCTCTTAGAATGTGTATAGATTACCGTCAGTTGAATAAGGTTACTACCAAGAATAAGTATCCTTATCCGAGAATTGATGATCTCTTCCATCAACTTCAGGGTGCCACCTATTTTTCTAAGATAGAACTCAGATCAGGCTACCATCAGTTGAAAGTAAGGGAATGTGATATTCCAAAGACAACATTCAGGACCCGTTATGGTCATTATGAGTTTCTGGTCATGTCGTTTGGTTTAACTAATGCACCTGCAGCGTTCATGGACCTTATGAACAGAGTATTCAAGCCTTTTTTAGATATGTTTGTTATCGTATTCATTAATGATATCCTAATCTATTTGAGGAGTGAGGAAGATCATGCTAGTCATCTCAGAATAGTTCTCCAAACTCTAAAGGATAAGGAGTTATATGCTAAGTTCTCCAAGTGTGAGTTTTGTCTTGAGTCTGTGGCATTCTTAGGACACATTGTTTCCGGTGATGGAATTAGAGTTGACACCCAGAAAATAGAGGCAGTGCAGAATTGGCCTAGACCCACATCTCCAACTGATATTAAGAGTTTCTTGGGGTTGGCTGGATATTATAGAAGGTTCGTCGAAGGGTTCTCATCTATTTCATCTCTTTTGACTAAGTTGACTCAGAAAACAGTTAAGTTTCAATGGTCTGAAGCTTGTGAGAAGAGCTTTCAGGAATTGAAAACTAGGTTGACTACAGCCCCAGTATTGACCTTACCAGAAGGTACGCAAGGTTTTGTGGTATATTGTGATGCGTCCAGAGTTGGTTTGGGTTGTGTGTTAATGCAAAATGGCAAGGTTATAGCTTATGCCTCCAGATAACTTAAGGTTCAGGAGAAGAATTACCCAACCCATGATCTAGAGTTGGCTGTCGTAGTATTTGCTTTGAAAATATGGCATCACTATCTTTATGGTGTTCATTTGGATGTGTTCACCGACCACAAGAGTCTTCAGTATGTGTTTAGTCAGAAAGAGCTTAATCTCAGACAGAGATGGTGGTTAGAATTACTCAAGGATTATGACATGAGTATTCTTTATCACCCAGGTAAGGCTAATGTTGTTGCTGATGCCTTGAGTAGATTGTCTATGGGTAGTACCACCCATTTTGAGGAAGATAAGAAAGAGTTAGCAAAAGAGGTGCAGATACTTGCGCAATTAGGAGTTCGATTAAGGGATTCCGATGAAGGAGGAGTAGTGGTGATGAATGGGGTTGAATCATCATTAGTGTCAGAAGTTAAAGAGAAACAAGACCAAGATCCTATTTTTCTTTAATTGAAGGCAAATGTTCATAAGCAAAAAGTAATGGCTTTTGAACAAGGGGGAGATGGTGTAGTGAGGTATCAAGGTAGATTGTGTGTACCAAGGGGTGGATGAACTTCAAGAAAGGATTATGGAGGAAGCTCATAGCTCCAGATATTCTATCCATTCGGGTTCCACAAAGATGTATTGTGACCTGAGAGAAGTATATTGGTGGAATAGTATGAAGAAAGGTATTACTAAGTTCGTTGCTAAGTGCCCGAATTTTCAACAAGTTAAAGAAGAGCACCAGAGGCCCAATGGTATAGCGCAGAATATAGAACTTCCGGAATGGAAGTTGGAGATAATCAATATGGATTTCATCACAGGTTTACCAAGGTCTTGCAGGCAGCATGTATCTAGTTGGGTGTTTGAGATAGATGTTAGATGTTACACCCGTAGCCTTCTAAGAGTAGTCTCATTCGAGGACGAATGTTCCCAAGGGGGAGATACTGTAAAACCCCGCTATTCGAAAGAACTAGAAAGAACTAGAATTAGAAGGAAACCATTTTTGGAAATAATCAAATTTGGAAAGTTTGACAAAGTTAAGCTAAGTATGAGTTTTGGGTCAACTTCAAATGACTATAACTCCTAGCTCATGATGAGTTAGCTGTGATATAAGATACCGTAGAAAATATCTTTGAATTATCTTTCCAACGCCACCGATTTTACCCTTTTTTGAGTTCTTATGAGAGAGATATGCCCATTTGAAGTTGGGTTGTCTAGATAAGAAAAGTCAAAACCGGATTTTAGAAGGGTACTTTGGTCTTTTCACTACCCAATTAATTAAATTCATTTTTGGTAATTAAGTTGGGGTCTAAACTGATTTGGTTCAGTTTACGCTTCATCAAAATAAGTTAGGGTTTTGAGAGAAGAGAAAAGAAAAGGAGAAGAAGCAAGGAATCGTCAAGTTCTTAAAGCTAGGATTGTGGATTTCGCCAAGCATTAATCCCTATGAGGTATGTAAGCTTCCATAGTATTGGGTTTGTTCACCCACACGCCAATCATGATTTATTCAGCGTAATTTCGTTCTTGAAATTTAAGGATTTAAGTTCTTGATAAGTGTTCTTGAAGTTTCATTCTAAATTTTGTTTTGTTGGGATTTCGATGAGTTCTTGAGATAATCTTATTTGATTTTAAGAGTTGTTTTTGAGTAGATTCTTGTGTACTTTGGTTGGGTATTCGAATCTAAGTTATTGGGGAAGAAACAGTTTGAATCTAGGAGAAATAGGGTGAGAAAATGAGCAAAGAAAGTCGTCGGGTTTTCTGGGCGGTGCCTGGGGCGACGCGCCACCAATACGCTAGGGGTGGCTGGCGCGCCACGCCAGCCAGTATGCCAAGAATAATTCTCTTTAGTTTAGGGGCTGGCGCCCCACGCCACTCAGTACGCCAGGGTCGCCTGCCCCCACCCGTTCTCCGTCGTTTCGTCCGTCTGAGTTCTTTCGAAGGGTACCTTTACTCCCCTTTGATTCTAAACTACTTCTAAACGCCTAGAAATCATTCATAACCTTGAATTCATAATTCAAATTCAAGGTAGAGGTAAGAGTTAAGTGTTGAGAGTTCTTTCAAACAATTTAAGAAAGTCCCTTTGAGTCTTTTTGAGGAGTCTTCTGCAGCTTCTAATAACTTGTTTCAAGACTCGAGCAAGTGAGTATGAGAATGAGGAGAATGTATTCATGAGTCTACATGAGCTTCACAGTTGTTCCTGCTTCCGGAGGATTCGCTTTTATTGCTTTATCAGTTAGTTCTTTAGGATGTCCTGGGTCTTTTCCCGATGTCCATCTCAATTGTTAGAGGCTTCATAGACTGTTAGTTAGTTCATTTGTCTTTATCTTATTATTGGATTATGTTAAGACTTGAGTTGCCATTTTGGCTAAGTTGAATGTCTATCTTTAAAAGTTTTAAGTCATCTTTTAAACAGTTGAGTAATGATGCATTGAATCCTTGTATTAATGCTTTGAGTCTTCCTCTGAGTAGTAAGACAGGCCAAGGGTTCGCTTTGGGCCAGAAATGGTTCTCAAGTGCCAGCCACGCCCAGGGTGTAGGCTCGGGGTGTGACAACAGTTGTCTTATGGTATTATGTCTCTGTCGTATATGACGAGATTTCCCATTGTACATGACGCTCCTTGCCCTACCTATTGCTGCTTGACTTTCACAACGTATGCATATAGGTTCCACGGGTTTGGGCCAGAATGGAATGTCCTCTAAAGAATTCTGGAGCCACTCAGCTTCATCACCAGCCTTATCGAAGGTAATAAATTCAGATTACATTGTGGAGCGAGCGATACATGTCTGTTTGCACGATTTCCAAGAGACTGATCCTCCACCAAGTGTAAACACATAACCATTTGTGGATTTTACTTCATTTGACCCGGTGATCCAATTTGCATCACTATATCCTTCAATCACGGCAGAATATTTATTATAATGTAAAGCATAGTGTTGTGTATGTATCAGATACCCTAACATACATTTCATTGCCATCCAGTGAGTTTGATTAGGATTACTAGTGAACCGACTCAGTTTGCTAATAGCACATGATATATCTAGTCGCATACAATTCATAATATACATCAAACTTCCAACATTCTGGCATATTCCAACTGAAAGTCACTTTCACCTTCATTCTTTTGAAATGTAAAGCTTATATCAATTGGAGTTTTGACATAGTTGAAATTCAAATACTTGAACTTGTCCAATACTCTTTCAATATAATGATATTGAGATAATGCTAATCCTTGAGGAGTTTTGAGAATACTGATCCCTAGGATCAGATCAGCAACTCCTAAGTCCTTCATATCGAACTTGCTGGATAGCATGCGCTTAGTAGCATTTATATCGTCAACATCTTTACTCGTTATTAACATGTCATCAACATACAAACAAACAATGACTTCATGATTTGGAATGTTTTTAATGTAAAAACATTTATCACACTCGTTAATATTGAATCCATTTGCTAACATCGTTTGGTCAAATTTAGCATGCCATTGTTTGGGTGCTTGTTTGAGCCCATAAAGTGACTTAACAAGTATGTACACTTTCTCTTCTTTACCAGGAACTACAAACCCCTCAGGTTGTTCCATGTAAATTTCTTCCTCAACCTCTCCATTTAAGAAGGCTGTCTTAACATCCATTTGATGGATTTTAAGATCATGCACAGCCGCTAGTGCTATTAACATCCTAATAGATGTTATCCTTGTTAATGGAGTGTATGTATCAAAGTAATCCAGACCTTCCTTTTATCTGTATCCTTTGACTACAAGTCTAGCCTTATATTTGTTAGTAGTCCCATCGGCTTTCATTTTCCTTTTAAAGATCCATTTTGATCCTAAAGATTTATTTCCTAGAGGAAGATCAGTCAATTCCCAAGTATGGTTACTCAAAATTGATTTGATCTCACTATTGACTGCTTCTTTCCAATAAGTTAACTCAGACGAAGATATCACTGCTTTAAATGTTTGAGGCTCATATTCAAGTAAGAATGCCACAAAATCTGGTCTGAAAGAAGTGGATTTCCGTTGACGATTACTATGCCTAGGATCCTCGTTAGATGGTGTATTTTTTGTTGCTTCTTCCCATGGTCATTTAGGTCTTTCACTTGACGACTCACATTCAGTTTCGTACGGATAAATGTGTTCAAAGAACTCAGCATTATCTGACTCAATTACCGTATTAACATGAATTTTAGGATTATCAGATTTGTCAACCAAAAACCGTCAGGCCTTACTGTTCACAACATATCCAAAAATACCCAATCCACTGTTTTAGGTCTAATTTTCACCCTTTTGGGTAATGGAACCTTTACCTTGGCTAAAAACCCCACACTTTGAAATATTTCAAGTTGGGTTTCCTTCCTTTCCATAACTCATATGGAATCGATTGTGTTTTGCTATGGGGTACCCTATTGAGTAGCTTGTTAGCTGTAAGGATAACTCCCCCCCCCCCCTCCCCACACACACACACACAAGCTTCGCGGTGAACCAGAACTGATTAAAAAGGCATTCATCATTTCCTTTAATGTTCTATTCTTCTGTTTCGCGATCCCATTTGATTGTGGTGTATAGGGTGCAGTAGTTTGATGAATAATACCATATTCCAAACATATCTCTGCAAAAAGGAGATTCGTATTCTACACCCCTATCACTCTGAATCATTTTTATCTTTCGATTTAATTGATTCTTCACTTCATTCTTGTATTGCTTAAATGCATCTATTGTTTCATCCTTACTATTAAGAAAATATAAATAACAATATCGAGTGCAATTTTCAATAAAAGTTATAAAGTACTTTTTCCCACCGTGAGATGGTATTGACTTCATATCGCATATATCTGTGTGAATTAAGTCTAGAGGATTTGAATTCCTGTCAACAGACTCATAAGGATGTTTAACAAACTTACATTCAAAACAAATTTCACATTTCGATTTATCACACTTGAAGTCAGGCAATACTTCTAAAGTAATCAATTTTCACAAGGCTTTGTAATTTACATGTCCCAAACGGGCATGCCATAAATCATTTTACTCCAATAAGTAAACAGAAGCAGAATTCTTATTACTTATTAATACTATCAACAACCATTACATTTAGTTTGGAAAGGCCCTCAGTGAGGTAGCCCTTTCCTAAGAACATATCATTCTAACTTATTACAGCTTTTCCACTAACTAGGACACACTTAAATTCATTTTTAACGAGCAGTGCAGCAGAAACTGGATTCTTCCTAATAGTAGGAACATGCAGAACGTTGTTCAAAGTCAACACCTTGTCGGATGTCATTTTCAACATTACTTTCCCAGTTCCTGCAATCCTCGTTGTTATTGTGTTCCCCATGAACAAATCTTCATTGAACTTAGTAGGAGTATACATTGCAAAGGCTTCTTTTGCAAAGCAGATATGTCGAGTGGCCCCTGAGTCAAGATACCACTCCTTGGAATTTTTAACAAGGTTGCACTCCGAGTTCATTGCACAGAGGTCATCTGCGTCTTCCATCTCCTCCAAGATGTTTGCTTGACTTTTGCCTTTGTCCTTGTCCTTTCTTGGAGCACGACGGTAGAAGACTTGTGACCTACCTTACCACAATTGTAACAGTTGCCCTTGAATTTCTTCTTGGCCTGTTCTGACTTCTGTCCGTTGGACTTCTTTCTTTTCTTGCCTTTGGTGGGAGCTTCTTCAACAATATTAACTCTCATGATTGTCGAGTTCCCACGAGACTTCTTTTCGGTGGTCTTGTTATCTTCCTCAATCTTGAGCCGAATCACAATATCTTCAAGCTTCATTTCCTTACGTTTGTGTTTTAAAAAATTCTTGAAGTTGTTCCACGAAGGAGGTAACTTCTCAATCCTTGCAGCCACTTGAAAAGCTTCATTCACTACCATGTCCTCGGCAGTAAGATCATGGAAAATAAGTTGAAGCTCTTGCACTTGTGATCCAACAGTTTTGCTATCAGTCATCTTATAGTCTAAAAACTTTGCGACCACATACTTTTTCAAGCATGCATCTTATGTCTTATATTTTTTCTCAAGTGCATTCCATAATTCTTTCGAAGTTGTCAATGTACTGAAAAAATTATATAAGTCATCCTCTAAAGCACTTAAAATGTAGCCCTTACATAGGAAGTCTGTCTGTTTCCATGCTTCAATAATCATGATTTTTTCTCGGTCTGACATATCCGTAGAAGGCACTGGAGTTTCTTCATTGGTAAATTTCTACAGACCAAGAGTGGTAAGCCAGAAGAATATCCGTTGATGCCATCCTTTGAAATTATCACCAGAGAATTTTCCCGATTTCTCTACTGGTGGTACAGTAGTTCGAGTTGGTACAGCAACAACCACCGACGTCGTAACATTGTCAATTGCCATTTCTATAAAACAAAAATTGATACAACTGATTCAGTAAGCAATAACTCAAATTGCTGACTTGATAGGAGTTTAAAGCCATGAAGGTCTTTGTCTCCACTAGAAACACAGATTAAAAAATAAAATATAATTTCCTAAAGATTGTTATGCAATCTGTATTCTAAACTAATACTATTGATAACAAAAACTTTACAGAAACAGTAAATTCCAAAGTTTAAATCACGTAGTAAAGAACATAAATTAATTAACAAGAAACTAATTACTGTAAAACGTACCAGAATCTGTAACAAACGTATGAAACAGAATGGATAGAAAATTGAGTCCATTGAATGTACAGTGTCCCTTTAAGAAGATTATTCCCCTCTAGTATCCGAGGTTTGAATTGGAATATATCCTCCCAGGATAGAATGATTTTATTCACCAGTGTATTGATACCCAAAACAATGGTGTCAGAGAGCCACTCAACGACAGTAAAGTACACAAATAAAAAATTCTACAGAAGAAGAAGAAGAAGAAGTCATAAATTTCATTAGTAAAAAATCTGAGGAATTCACAGGTATTTATAGCCAAGAAGCACTGGTTCCGAAAGGATGCAACCTTTTAGAAACCACACGACCATTCATGAAAGTTTGTAACCTTTCAAATGGTCATGGTTGTTCCTGAAAGTTACAACCTTTAAGAACAGTCATCTCCAACGGTGGGAAATTAAAATAAAATGGGAAAGACGTTTTAAACACGGGTTGCATGGATCCGAGTTGGGTCAGGTCGTTTTGGCTAATTATTTAAATAATTAAAATGTTTTGGCCATTTAATTTAATTTAATTTAATTTAATTAAATAAATAAGTAACTAAATAATTTTTAAACACGGGTCGAGCATATTCGAGTTAGGTCGGGTTGTTTTGGCTTATTATTTAAATAATTAAAACGTTTTGGCCATTTAATTTAATTAAATAAATAAATAATTAACTAAATAATTAAAACAAACTTTGTAAGCCGAAGCCGTAGCGACGATGACGGCGCGAGAGGGTCCCTCTTTCCAACCCTTTTAACAACTAGTAGAATTGTTTCTCTATTTAAACACTTCAACTTTTCTTTCCACCACCAATAGGGGAGAAATGCATTTTTACTAAAGCAAAAGAGAATTTTTTTCAAATTCCTGTTTTCATCTTCCCCCCATTTCCCATTAATTCTTACTAGATACCCAAGAACTTTTTATTCTCTTTACAATTTCATTTTGCTAGAGCAACTCCTCTGAAAAATATTTTCATTAGATTGCCTTAGGAAAAAGTTACTAAAAGGAGATGTTGCATGATTTTTGTGCCTCTGAAGTGTCTCAGTAGACTCAAGGACATTTAAACAGCATTTCCTTCGTCATATTCCTTATTTTATTGTTCCGTTTTCCTTCTTTTTTTTCAAATTTTATTTCTATGTTACGTTTATCGAATTTTCTACTTTTCATGTGGCTTTTTGTTTTTTCGAATTCCAGTAAATCAAGGGTACTACTTCTTCCTTTGTCTGAGTTCAACATAATGGAAGTTCGAAAAGAGCGAGATTGTTATATTCTCTCATATTACTTAAGTGTGTTGTCATTTATCAAATAAAGTTCAGTTCTAGATGTTAAAAAAGAAAACATGGACTAATAGTTGATAAAATTCATTTACGACTGACGAACAATTACTAATTGATCATTTTACCTTCTTCCACCAGTACCAGTTTTTTCTCGCGCCAAAAGTTCTAATACCTTATGTATCTGTATCATAATTAAAAGACATTATCACATAATATTTACTATGTACTATCTTATACTCTTGTATCTTTTAAGAAACAAACTTTCGAGTTTTTTTTAAAGCAGATTAAAGATAAAAAACTAGACACAAATTGAAATAGAGGGAGTTATATAAAAAAATTGATATGCTTTTAGAACTAGAAACTCGGCACATGTGTTTCACAATTATTCTGAGTTCTGTGAATGATTCATATATGTGAATTGTCGTATGATTACATGTTTGTGACACACTCATAGGAATAATCTCCACCTTTAAGAAACGCACGTGCCTCAGGGAAATACGAAAATCTGATGAAAAAATATTTTTTCTAAAGAGCTTTAACGAAATTTTATTGTAAATGATCAGAAATGTTACGCCCATTTTTTTACCCTAGAATAATCCACAGGCCACATGATATAAAAATGGCAAGATATTATGCCGATTCTCAAATGGTTTATTCCATCTCTTAAATTAAGTAGGAGTTCTCTATAAAAGATTGAAAGGGCTCTATCGTTATGAACCAAGAAGCAGAAAAATGAGAAAGAATAGTTGGTGACTGATAATAATAGTTTTGAATTTATAAGCAAAACAGTGATATGGCTACTCTCTATTGGCATGTGGTTATATGATTATCACATATTTCAGTTGATACACCACTAAATGAATTTTCTCAATCATTGTTAAAAAGACGATAATGTCATTTAAATCTCTCCAACCCATATTAAAAAACGTGAGCTCCCAATATTTCTACATTAAAACTAGTTTTGGGAAAATGTAAATGCTATACAAAAGTGGAAGTTTATGGACAATGCTTTCTATTTAAAGTTACTTCTATTTTTCTTGTGTTTTTTTTTAAAAAAAAAATCAAACTAGTACTCCATCAGTTTCTACCCAGCCATGTTGTAACCTTTGCTAGCACACCACTTTAGACCATATGAGATTGTTTCAGTTTCTGCTAGGTATAGGCTGTTTTGCACCAACTGTTGCACATAAGTTCGCTAAATTAATACCATATCGTATGTGTTGAAAGGGGCAAAATGATTTTAAATTACGACATAGATAGTATTAATTAGTTCGGGTTAGTGTGATATGCGAACGGGAACAAATGACGAGCTTTGAGATATATTAGAATAGTCAAAAGGCGCAATCAAACTTTTATTTTGTCCAACAATGTTGCTAAATCAATTTTGTTTCCCGACTTCTGAAAAACTTGGGATCTGAAAATTTTACCAGCCTAATTTAGTGAGACTGGGACTAGGAAATCAAAAGGCCACATGAAAGCAAAAATGGCCCAACATAGAAATGTTGATATGGACAAAAAAAGAGGAAAATGAGGAATATAACCAAGGATATGCTCTAAAAGAGTCAAGTAACACACTTCATAGTCACAAAAAAGGCCTAATTAAGCGAGACTGGTCTCGAAAAATAAAAAAAGTCAAATGAAAGCACAAAGAAACCTGAAATAGAAATGTACGTGGAAAAAAAGAAAGAGGAATATGAAGAAGGATATGCTATAAAAGAGTCAAGTGCAAATTTTTTCTCTTTGTTCTTTCTTCTTCGTTTTGCGGCTAAAATGTCAAATAAAAATATTTACTTATATTTTCTCGAATTGTATAGTTCACCATAGGTAAAAATAGGAAAAAGGACATGATTTATCCCTCAACTTTGTTATTTAGAACTGATATACCCTTCTTAAGAAAGTGGCTCATATACACCCCTATTGTACATAAATTAATCACATAAACCCTTTTCCTCTAATGGAAGTGAAAAAATTAAGTTTAAGTTAAAAATAAGATAATTCATGTAAGGATATATTTGACCCTTCTTACACTTTTTTTTCTTTGGACTATTTTTATTCATCGACTAATTTGAATTTATTATTTTGATGGCAGAAGCCGCGGCATTCATGTTAAGAATTAATGGTGGAGAGGACATTTTGATCTTGGGCACTCACGTTTTTTGAGAAAAGAATTTTTTATTTTCCAAAATTAATGTGTTGTCCCGAACCATGGCTTAGCTGGCAGAAAAACACTAAATCATCCCCATGAGAAGATGAGGAGCTGATGAGTTAAATTCTAATTTGTTTATACATAATACTTTCCTTCTCAGTTTAGGAGATGGAATAAATCAAGAGAGAATCGACATATCTCGCCATTTAAGTTTCATGCTTTGTGTCCTATGTATATTATCATCTTGCTTTTCGGAGTAACTTTATTGATCCTTTTACGATTCCATTTTTGTGAAATCTCTATTAAAAATATATTTTCATCAAATTAACCTCCTAATGCCTTGTCCTAGAATTTAATTTGCGCGTGAAAGATGCAGAAAAAAGTTGGTGAAAGTTGGAGATGTTGTTTGACATTAAGCTTTTGTAACATCTCGTACTTCGAAAAGCCAACTAGAGATTCATACAAGTTAAACTTCAGTTTTTAGTTTTGGGTCAACTTCAAACGACCATAACTTTCAGCACATAATAAGTTGGGTGGCCCATGAGGTTTCAAGTCAAAGGTCTTTTAGTCCTCTTTCCAACGCCGCCAAGTTTGCTAAATTCAAGCTCTGATGAAGGAGTTATGCCCATTTGAGTGCAGCCTGTCTAGTTAAGGCAATTCATCCATTTTAAGAAAGGGTATTTTGGTGTTTTCCTCACCCCATCAGGCCTAAACGTTTTTTCACCCAAATAGGGGCCTAAACTAATTGAGATCAGTTTCTATTCATTCCTAAAAGCTTAGAGTTGAGAGAAGGGTTTCAAGAGGAGAAAAAGAAGAAGGTTTCAAGCGTTCATTCAATGTTTGAGGATTTTCACAAAGAACTTAGTTCTTTAGAGGTATGCAAGCTTTCATAGTGTTGGGTTTGTTCGCCCTCACGCCAATCATATGATTTCATCTTTAAATTTGTTCTTGAAGTTGATTGATTGAGTTTCTTGAGAAGTTCTTGAGTTGTAACCCCATTGTTTAACAATGGAGATTTTTGAGTTCTTGAGGTGAGGGTCTTGCGAATGAGTGTTGTTCTTGATGGATTTTGGGTGTGTTTTCATTGAATTTATGTTGGGTTTATGAATCCAAATGAGTTGGGAGGAAATCATTCGATTCTAGATGAGTTAGGACTTGAAATTGAGCAAGAAAATTCATCAAATTTCTAGGCAGGGGCATGGGGCGGCGCACCATCATAGTGCCAGAACTGCTGCCTAGTAGTTTGGGTCCTGGCACGGCGCACCACTCAGTGCACCCTAAACACTGGTCAGTAGTTTTAGGGCTGGTGCCCCGCGCCACTCAGTGCGCTAAGGTCCAGGTCCCTTACCCTTCCGACCTTCTTTTTGTATGTGTTCCCTCGAATCATACCTATGTTCTCTCCTTGATATCCACACTTAAATTCTTCATTAATCCTTGAGAGATCAAGCATATCTTAAACACATCTCTATATTTACATTTCAAATTAATGTAAAGCGAAGAGGTTCAAGAACGTCCTTTTGAGTCATTTTGAGAAGTCTTTTTCCAATTATCTATAACTTATTTTATCACTTGAGTAAATGAGTATGAGAATGAGGAGAGTTGAGCTTCATGTTTCAAATGAGTATAAGTGAACTAAGTATTCCCAAGTATGTAATACTTTTACATTTAAAAGAGAAAAACACTGACTTCTAAATGAGTTTATAATGAATCTTGAGCATTACCTCTTTCAAGAGGAACTTTTGAGTAATTATCTCAAATTGAGGAAGAGTTATGTTTTAAACATATAAGCATGAGTTATATATTATTGAGAGTAGTATTGAGCACCGATACGGGGATGAGTTCAGACAACTCAAAATCCTCATAAACTATGTATGCCAATATGGGTAAAGGATCATACTTTTCAGAGCATTCCTTATTGATTTTAAGCATAGCTTAGTGGATCCAGTTAGTTGAGGATTTTCTATACCCCAGCAAGGTATAGGATAGCTCTGGCAGCGTGGGCGAGACGTGGTATCATCACGTAGCTCATAGTGATAGTTGTCGGTTAGAGAATTTCCCAAATAGGAGTAAAAAAGTTTATTATGGTATTTTTATACATTTTGAGTTATTCCTTACTATTTTAAAAGATTCATACATTGCATCTTATTACCATTGCTTCATGTTGAGTTTAGTTAAGTGGAGGTGAGTATGTCTTCCCTTTCTATAAGTTCAGTTATATATATTTGTTTCAATTTTCCCCTTACATTCTCGTACATTCAATGTACTGACGTCATTCGACCTGCATCTTTTCATGATGCAGATACAGGTTTTCAGGGTCATCAACAGACACTCCGTTTATACAACTTGCATTCCAGTTAGCTTTTGGTGAGCCTCCTTGCTTCCGGAGGGTTCCACAGTTAGATTTTAGTATTATTAGGATGTCGTGGGTCTTGTCTCAACTTCCATCATCGTATTTAGATGCTTCATAGACAGTAGTATTTAAAGAGTCTCTTCCCATTTCCCTTGTTGATGCTTTAAAGACTTTGAGTTTAACACATACGTTCATTTGAGTATTTCAGATAGTTTTGAGTTAAATTATTTTAATAATGAGACATTATGAGTTGAAGTTTGCATTTGAGCTCATATGTTGTTGATTTCATATGTTGTTGAGTATTAAGTCAGGCTAAGGGTTCACTTGGGGACCAGTGATTGTTTTCGAGTGCCGGCCACGTACATGGTATAGACTCGGGGTGTGAAAAACTTTGTATCAAAGCATAAAGATCAAGAGTCCTAGGGTGTCTATGAAGCCGTGTCTATAGAGTCCTTGTTATCAGTGTGAAGCATGCCCCATCTATAATTAGGATGATGCGACATTAAGGAAACATTTCACCTTCTTTTTACTCTCTTTTGTGTGATAGAGTTCAACTCTATAAAAATTTCCTTCCAATTCATGTTTCCACGTATCTTTTCAGATCAGTCCTCCATGAAGAGCTATTTGAGGATGTCCTACTAAGAGGAATATGAATCCTCAAGATCCGGAGGTTCCCAATGCACCAGAGGTTCAACCCTCTCAGGGAGAGGTCAGCAATGTTGAGTTCTGGGATGCTATCTGGATGTTGAGTCAAGTGGTGGAAAATCAAGCTGGTAAACAAAGAGGGGTTTGTCAGGATGTGGCTAATACATCCAGGATCCGTGAATTTTTGAAGATGAATCCCCCGGAGTTCACAGGGTCAAACATCACTGAGGATTCGGGGAACTTTGTGGAGGAACTGTAGAAGGTGTTAGAGGTTATGCGTATTGTCGATGCTAAGCGTGTGGAGTTAGCTTCATACCAGTTCAAGCGTGTTGCTAGGATTTGGTACGACCAGTGGAAGAAGAGCAGTGTTGAAGGGGCACCACTTGTGAGTTGTGTTGTTTTTGAAACTGCCTTCATAGGGCGCTTCTTTCCCCGCGAGTTGAGGGAAGTGAAGGTAATGGAATATTTGAACTTGAAACATGAGTCATGAGTGTGCATGAGTACAGCGTCAAGTTCACTCAGTTATCTTGTTATGCTCTGGAGATGGTGGCTGACATAAGAAGCAGGATGAGCTTGTTTGTGTCTAGACTGTTCTGCTTTTCAAGTAAGGAAGGTAAGACGGCTATGTTGATAGGGGACATGGACATAGCTAGGCTTATGATCCATGTGCAGCAAGTTCAGGAAGATAAGCTGAAAGACACCGAAGAGTTCTGCAGTGAGAGGGCTAAGACATCAAATCATGAGTCCAGCCAGAAGAAGACTGGAAATGTGAACTGGTCCTCTTTTCAGAAAAGGTCAATTGGACCTTCTCCATCGTCAGTTAGTGTGCCTTCACCAAAGAACAGAGGTAATTTCAGGAACCAGAACTCCCAGAATTTCAGGGCTCGACCTACTTAGTCTCAGGGTAGTGTGGCACAAGGGGCTAAATAGACCCCACATGTGCTAAGTATGGGAGAACCACCTAGGAGCGTGTCGTAATGGCTCAAATGGCTGCTTCAAAAGTGGTCAGACGGGTCAGTTCAAGAGAGAGTGCCCTAAGAACAAGCAGGGTAATGAGGGAAACAAAACCCAATTTTCTTCAGAAGCTCCAGCAGACAGAGCTGCTCCAAGAGGAGCTACTTCAGGGAGAGGCGGAGGAGCAAACCGTCTATATGCTATAACCAGTCACCAAGAGCAAGAGGAAGCACCAGATGTTGTCATGGGTATGATCAAAGTCTTTACTTTTGATGTATATACATTAGTTGATCCAGGTGCGAGTCTATCTTTGTAACTCTGTATATAGCCATGATGTTCGATATTCTTCCCAAACGACTTCTTGAGCCCTTCAGTGTTTCCACACCTGTTGGTGAGTCTATTCTATCAGACATAGTTTATCGTGATTGTGCCATCTCTGTCAATCATAAGGACACCATGGCTGACTTAGTTGAGCTAGACATAGTGGACTTTGATGTTATTCTAGGTATGGACTAACTTCATGCTTATTATGCCTCAGTTGATTGTAGAACTCGAGTAGTCAAGTTTCAGTTTCCTAATGAGCCTATCTTAGAGTGGAAGAGTTGTTCAACAGTGCCTAAGGGTCATTTCATTTCGTACCTTAAGGCCATAAAGTTAGTCTCTAAGGGGTGCATCTATCACTTAGTTCGAATTAATGACTCTAATATTGAGACACCACCTATTCAGCCAGTTCCAGTTGTTGGTGAGTTTCCAGAGGTCTTTCCAGATGATCTTCCCGGAGCCACTCCTGAGAGAGAAATATATTTTGACATAGACAACATTCCTGATACTTGACCTATCTCTATACCGTCGTATAGAATGGCTCCAACTTAGTTAAAGATTTAAAAGAGCAGTTGAAAGATCTTCTTGATAAAGGTTTTATTCCACCTAGTGTCTCACCTTGGGGCGCCCCAGTCTTGTTTGTGAGAAAGAAATATGGTTCCCTTAAGATGTGTATTCATTACCCCTAGTTGAACAAGGTCACTATAAAGAATTAGTATCCCCTTCCGAGAATTAATGATCTCTTCGACCAACTTCAGGGTGCCACTTGCTTCTCTAAGATATACCTCAGATCTGGCTATAATCAGTTGAGAGTAAGAAAAAATGACATCCCGAAGACAGCATTCAGGACCCGTTATGGTCATTATTAGTTTCTTGTTATGTCTTTTGGCTTGACTAATGCTCCTGCATCATTCATGGATCTTATGAAAAGAGTGTTTAAGACGTATCTTGACATGTTTGTGATTGTATTCATTAATGACATATTGATCTATTCGAGGAATGAGGAGGATCGTGCTAGTCATCTCAAAATAGTCCTTCAAACTCTCAAGGATAAGGAGTTGTATGCCAAATTTTCTAAGTGTGAATTTTGGCTTGAGTTTGTGGCGTTCTTAGGCCACATTTTATCATGTGAAGGGATCCGAGTTGACACTCTAAAGATTGAAGCAGTGCACAACTAGCCTAGGCCCACATATCTTTCCTTCTAGAGAAATTCCAAACCAAGGTACTAATTCTTCGTAAAGTACTCTTTAAGTTAGTATGCTGAGTTATGTGAATTGCATGTTGTGTACTTGAGTTGGGATTGTTTGATGCTTTCCCTTTTCCCTTTTGGCTTAGTGTGATATCATTCGAGGATGAATGTTCCCAAGGGGGAGATATTGTAACATTTCGTACTTTAAAAAGCCAACTAAAGATTCATAAAAGTTAAACTTCAGTTTTTAGTTTTGGGTCAACTTCAAACGACCATAACTTTCAGCACATAATAAGTTAGGTGGCCCATGAGGTGTCAAGTCAAAGGTCCTTTAGTCCTCTTTCTAACGCCGCCAAGTTTGCTAAATTCGAGCTCTGATGAAGGAGTTATGCCCATTTGAGTGCAGCCTGTCTAGTTAAGGCAATTCATCAGTTTTAAGAAAGGGTATTTTGATCTTTTCCTTACCTCATTAGGCCTAAACAATTTTTTTCATCCAAATAGGGGTCTAAACTGATTGGGATCAATTTCCATTCATTCCTAAACGCTTAGGATTGAGAGAAGGGTTTCAAGAGGAGAAAAAGAAGAAGGTTTCAAGCATTCATTCAAGGTTTGAGGACTATCACCAAGAACTTAGTTCTTTCGTGGTATTTAAGCTTTCATGGTGTTGGGTTTATTCGCCCTCATGCCAATCATGTGATTTCATCCATAAATTTCGTTCTTGAAGTTGATTGATTGAGTTTCTTGAGAAGTTCTTAAGTTTTAACCCCATTCTTTAACAATGGAGGTTTTTGAGTTCTTGAGGTGAGGGTCTTGCAAATGAGTGTTGTTCTTGATGGATTTTGGGTGTGTTTCCATTAAATTTGTGTTGGGTTTATGAATCCAAATGAGTTGGGAGGAAATCATTCGATTCTAGATGAGTTATGACTCTAAATTGAGAAAGAAAATTTGTTAAATTTCTGGGCAGGGGCATGGAGCGACACACCACCAATAGCGCCAGAACTACAACCCAGTAGTTTGGGGCTTGGCATGGCGCACTACTCTTTGCGCCCCAAACACAAGTCAGTAGTTTTGGGGTTGGCACCCCGCGCCACTTAGTGCCCCAGGGTCGCCAAGTCCCTTACCTTCCGACCTTTTTTCGGTATGTGTTCCCTCGAATCGTACCTATATTCTCTCCTTGATATCCACACTTAAAGTCTTCATTATTCCTTGAGAGATCATGCATATCTTAAACACATCTCTTAATTTACATTTCAAATTAAAGTAAAGTTAAGAGGAAAATTCAAGAACATTCGTTCGAGTCATTTTGAGAAGTCTTTTGCAATTATATATAACTTGTTTTAAGACTTGAGTACATGAGTATGAGAATGAGGAGAGTTGAGCTTCATGTTTCAAATGAGTATAAGAGAACTAAGTATTCACAATTATGTAATACTTTTACATTTAAAAGAGAAAAACATTGATTTCTATATGAGTTTATGATGAGTCTTAAGCATTACCTCTTTTAAGAGGATCTTTTGATTAATTATCTCAAATTGAGGAAGACTGATGTTTTAAAACATATTAGAATGAGTTATATATTATTGGGAGTAGTATTGACCATCGATATGGGGATGAGTTCAGACAACTCAAAATCTTCATAAACTATGTATGCCAACATGGGTAAAGGATCATGCTTTTCTTATGATTCCTTATTTCTTTTAAGCATAGCTTAGTGGATCCACTTATTTGAGGATGTTCTATACCACAGCAAGCTATAGGACAGTTCTGGCAGCGTGGGAGAGACGTTGTATTATCAGGTAGCTCATATTGTGGGTTGTTGGTTAGAGAATCTCCCAAATAAGAGTAAAAGAGTTTATTATGGTATTTTTATAAATTTGAAGTTCTTACTTGGTGTTTTAAAAGCTTTATATATTTCATCTTTTTACCATTGCTTCATGTTGAGTTGATTTGAGTTGAGGTGAGTATGTCTTCCCTTTCTATCAGTTCAGTTATATATATGTGTTTCAGTTTTCCCCTTACATTCTCGTACATTCAATGTACTGACATCATTCGACCTACATCTTTTCATGATGCATATACAGGTTTTCAGGGTCATCAACAGGCGCTCCGTTGATACCACTTGCATTCCAATTAGCTTTGGTGAGCCTCATTGCTTCCTGAGGGTTCCATAGTTAGATTTTAGTATTGTTAGGATGTCATGTGTCTTGTCCCGACTTCCATCATAATATTTAGAGGATTCATAGACAGTAGTAGTTGAGGAGTCTCTTGCCATTTCCCTTGTTGATTCTTTAAAGACATTAAGTTACACACTTATGTTCATTTGAGTATTTCAGATATTTTTGAGTTAAATTATTTTATTAATGAGACATTATGAGTTGAGTTTTGCAGTTGAGTTCATATGTTGTTGAGTAAGTCTTCTGCTGAGTATTGAGCCAGGCCAAGGGTTCGCTTGGGGACCACCGATGATTCTCGAGTGTCGACCACATCCATGGTGTAGACTCGGGGCGTAATAGCTTTTGAAATGTATAATAAGACTCTTGAGACTAGGAGTTAAGGACCTTCAAACAACATATCTTTTCATCATATTCCCCGTCTTCTTTTTTCCATCAATTTAAATATTTATATGTACGGGGAAAATCATTATGAGCACATAGTCACACAGGATAAGGACACATGGCACTCGAACAATACTAAAAGGTAAGCTATGTAGAGACTGCAACGGCAATTTATAGCTGGTGCGCATACTTGTGTATGTTCCAAATGGAGCATTTCCATTGGACGATGTACTGTAAGGTCCAAGCGGAGCCACCTCATTGGTTAATGTGTACTATTTGTTGTCTATGAATAGCTAAGTTATTCACTTGTAAAAGGTTGATTTTTTAATCAACACAAGGCTCAAACTTATATTCTTGCACTTCTAATTCTCTCTCTTTACTCATACACTCAAGGAAAATATACCAAAGCATATCCACAGCAGATCACCCAATTCTGGAACTAAAAGTTTGGTTAGAATTGGTGCTCTTTCACTAGAGTCTAGTATTTTATGTTATGAGATATGAGATATGTAATACATGCGATTGGCCGTAACACCTCGGATCCAAAAAGGTAGAAATGTCAGATTTTTTTGAAATCTGGTGTCAGTCCGGTGGAGCCATAAACGGTCCGTCGTTTGACACACGCACCGTAGTCTGGTTCATGGATTGGCCAGTCAAGTTTTTCAAAATGCCAAATTCCAGTACTTTTTCAACGGTTCACCGAGACGGTCTGGTGTCCAATGTATGAGTCGTAGGTAGGGTTCGAAGGTGAGTCTCAGACTTAGTTGAATACAGGATCAAAATATTAGGACCTACGACCGTGGTCCACGGTCCGTCGTTGGACCCACGGGCCGTAGGTGGCTGTCATCGTTGGGGGTCCTGAATTGGTGTCTCTGATCTCAAACCACGCTGACCAGGACGGTCCGTGCATATCTGTGGGCTTGATGAGTTGAATATGTTAGATCTTTATATGACATGATAGGAACCGACATGACAACATGACTAAAGTTATAACTTGAACCAGATGCATTAATAATTTGATAGTGAAACAATGTGTCATGTGTGTATGTGTGAGGTTGTTTGTATATTCATATAGTGTGTGCCAATCTAGAACTTGCCCTGTTAGTCTTGCTAAGATGATTTAGACTGGAAATTGGGAAATGATCATAAGCCATTGTTGATAATGAGTTCACTTAAGCCTAAAAGCAACCAACAAAAAGAAATAAATGCTCCCCTTGATCCAAATATTTGAGCCTAACGAATACCATTCTTTTAAATACACCCAACTCACCTTCCCTCAAAATCTGTGTGGCCCTAGTCCATGGTTCTCCCTTGGACATTATGTACCTCAACTCAGGCTAAAATCCTAAGTTGAGGGTGGCTATGTCAGAAGTTTGCCTTGATTTTGGCCCTGATCCTCCTTTGGATATCGTGAACCTCAACTCATGCTAAATACATAAGTTGAGGGTGGCTATTGTGAGGATAAACAATAAAACAAAGGGTATGAAAAGATTGATT
This sequence comes from Solanum etuberosum, assembly GCA_029582245.1. Taxonomy (NCBI): domain Eukaryota; kingdom Viridiplantae; phylum Streptophyta; class Magnoliopsida; order Solanales; family Solanaceae; genus Solanum; species Solanum etuberosum. The sequence goes on along the minus strand of JAJONR010005336.1, from coordinate 6,259 downwards.
TGTAGAGAAAGAAAAGATGAGCAAAAATTATAGAGAAAATGGTGTGAAGGAACAAAAAAAGAAACAAAAGAATGTTAATGCTTGAATAAAAAGGTAAATAAAAGATGAAACAAGCAAGAATGTCAAGTCAAAGTCACATCCGTGCTTAAATAAATCAAATGGAAGACGACCAGAAAACAAGACAATGTTGAAATGGGTTTTAAAAGAGGAAAATAGTCAATGTAATATCAAGGAGGGCAGAAAAGTCACTTAATATCCAAATATACCATACCTGACCCTGAGCCTATGTTACAAGCTAAGAAAGTTCTATAGTGATCTTAAGTGACCAGTCTGAAAAGTTAAAGCATAGAAAATAAGGGCAAGCATATGGCATTGAGCACAAACAGTAGCTAAATTTGCTTCTGAGTGTGAGTGTTTATTGAGTCCCTAACTAAAACATCAAATTTTGTGTGAAAAGAGGATTTCTTTGTGGTAAGGGCACAAGTTTCATTGTTAGAGAGTTAGTATCTAGGTGATTGTTGTCGGTGTATGTGAAAGTGGTTGTTGGTATGTCTATGTCATATATTAATCCACATGAGTTAGCTTGTTAAGTCGGAACAAAAAGGTTTGCACTATTCTGAGAATAGTTAAAGAGGGTGAGTGTTAGAAAATGACATATGATTGCCTGAGTTTGTGTGTTGCTTATGCATAAGTGTCGTTTAGAGTTTGAGTCTTGGGCATTTTTTTATTATATGTGATGGTATTTTTGTCTAATTTTACAGGAAATAGGTTTGGAGCAGTTAGTGTTGAATATGACTGAAGCAGCGGGATTTTGGCAACAGACGAGCCCACTTACGAGTCGTCGTTCACTTGATGAGCCGTGGGTGGAGCCATGGATCAAGAGTTCAAGGAAGTCTGACAAAGGGTGGAACCATAGAGGCACAGAAGAGGCGTGAATCAACTTACGGACCGTCGTTGATTGGTCATCGATAACTTCAGAAAGGATGAGTTCCAGAACTTGAACAACTGTTGAACGGGACGGACCGCAGGTCATTACCTTTGTTAACATCCACATAATTTTTGGCTAACTTCTGAGCAACGGTGGAAACCACGGACTAAGAAATGTATCTTTTTCAGATGCAACATCGTTTTTGAGAAATGTATTGTGACTGAGAATATCATTGTGCTCGAGAATTTGTATATTCACGAGAATTGTATTATGCCTAAGAAATTACATTAAGCCCGAGAAATGCATTGATCCCAAGAATTGCATTGTGTCCAATAAGTTGCATTGTGCTCAGAAATTTGCATTATACCCGAGAATTGCATTGAGCCTGAGAATTGCATTGTACCCGAGAAATTACATTGTGCCCAAAAATTTCCATTGTGCTCGAGAACTGCATTGAGCCTGAGAATTGTGATCAGTGGGAGATTTGCACTCATTTGCGGTTTATTTAGCTCAAAAATTAGTGTCCTCGCTGCCTAATTTTTTCCTATTCTGATAAAATGTTGATGATTTACAGCTATGAAGGCAAATGGACATGGCAAGGATTGATGTTCGAAAGAATAGCAACAAATGCAAAGTGCAAACTATAAATTATTGATCGCCAAGTGAGTATGACCTCGCCCAAAATGATAGTGCATAGCACGTGTGTCTATCGAATGAGACCGGCGAACTCCATTGGAGAAGGTGATGCACCGAATGAGAAAGGTGACCTTGTTGATCATCACCGAAAATGACAGTGTAAAAAGAAAAGTTTGAATGCTCGAAAGGCAAACCAATGTAGTACTCGGTGATTCACTAAATGTGAAAGGCTGACTCAAATGAGTTTTCCGATTGAAGTTCAAACACTTGAAGCCTAGAGCATGAAAAGGTGAGTTGAATAGCGAAAGACGCGCATCGGATTTTAGGTTAAATTATGAGAAACTATAAGTAGCCTATAGAGAGAAACAAAGAGATTCTAAAGTCTGGAAAATTAGTTCCAAAATAAAGTTTTGAGATAGAACACTTAACCCTAATGAAGAACACTTTCTAGTCTTGGGGGTTTACAACTTTGCTCTTGAATTTGATAAATTGAAGTTGAAACCAAAGTGGGTTTACTTTAAATTTCTTAATTACATGTTAACCATACACCTCGGTATTTGAAAGAACTAGAATTAGAAAGAAACTAAATTGGAAATAGCAAAATTGGAAATTTTGGCAAGTTATGCTAAGTATGAGTTTTGGGTCAACTTCAAATGACTATTACTTTCAGTACATGATGATTTAAGTGTCCCATAAGATATCAAATGAAAGCTCTTGGAATTCTCTTTCCAACGCCACCGAGTTTGATAAATTTTGAACTCGTATGAGGGAGATATACCCATTTGAAGTCGGAATGTCTAGTTAAGGTAAGCTACCTGGATTAAAGAGGGGTATTTTGGTCTTCTCCTTACCAAATTAAATTTTAAAAAAAATTGGTAATATTTAGGGGTCTAAACAGATTTGGTTCAGTTTTACAAATCCTAAAATATGCTAGGGCTTTGAGAGAAGTTCAAGAAGAGGAGAAAAGGAGAAAAGTAAAGCGTTCGTCAAGTTTTGAGGATTTCGTTGCGGATTTCGCCAAGGGTTTGATCCCTAAGAGGTATGTGAGTTCACATAGCATTGGGTTCGTTCATCCACGCATCAATCATGATTAATTCAGCGTAATTTCGTTCTTGAAAGCAAAGGATTTGAGTTCTTGATGAGCTTTATTGAAGTTTCTTTCATAATCATGATTGTTGAGTTCTTGAGATAATCGTATGAGTTTTAAGGTTGTTTTTTAGTAGATTCTTGTATGCTAATGTTGGGTATTCTAATCTAAGTGATTGGGGAAGAAACTATTCGATTCTAGACGAATTAGGGTCAAAAAACGAGTAAGAAAATTAGTCAAGTTTTCTGGGAAAAAGGGTGGGGCGCCGCACCACTCAGTGCGACCCAAATCAGGTTCTGTAGGTTGGGTCTTGAGGTGCCGCGCCACTCAGTGTGCCCCAACCCAGGTTCTGTAGGTTAGGTTTTGGCGCCCTGCGCCACTCAGTACGCCAGGGTCGCCAGGTCCTCTAACCTTTCCCACTTCTTTCCGTTTGAGTTCCTTCGAATCGTACCTACATTTTCTAGTTGATTTCTACGCTCTAAGGTAGCTTAAACATCGAGAGATCATCCACAACATGAGATCATAACCCTTGAATCCATAATTCAAATTCAAGGTAGAGTTAAGAGTCAAGTCTAGAGAGTTCTTGGAGTCTTTTCAAAAGACTTTTACAATTATTTTAAACTTGTTTTAAAACTTAAGCATTGAGTTTGAGGAAGAGTAGAGCCGAGTTCATTTTCTTTAAAATGATATATGTGAACTAAGTATTCCCAAGAGTAAATGTTTTCACATTTAAGAAGAGAGAAAACACCAATTTCCAAAAGAGTTTTCATGAGCAGTTTTAGTACCATCACTTTTAAGAGAAACATTTTTGAGTAATAATCTCAACCCACAAAAAAAGTTATGTTTTTAAACATATGAGCTAGTTACATTTTGGGAGTAGTATTGAGCACCGATATGGGGACGAGTTCAGATAACTCAAGTCTCCATAAACCATGTAGCCAACGTGGGTAGAAAGGGTCATACTTTTTAGATGATTCCTTAATATTTTTTAGCATAGACTAGTGGATCTACTTAGTAGTAGGTACTATACCCCGGAAAAGTATAGGACAGTTCTGGTAGCGTGGGCTAGACGTTGTATCATCACATAGCTCATACTGATGGTTGTCGATTAGAGAATCTCCCACAGAGTTACTTGTATTTTCATATACAAAACTAATTTATTGTTGTCTTTCAATACACTAAGTTGTTATCTACTGTTTAAATCTTTTCTTTATACTGCATCTTTATTTCGACTTTATATTGAAATGAGTTGAGTTGAGACGAGGTAAGTGTTTCTTTCAGTTCCAGTTCCAGTTCCAGCTTATGTCTTGTTTAGATTTCCCCTCACATGCTCGTACATTCAATGTACTGATGACATTTGGCCTGCATCATTTCAGGATGCAGATACAGGTAACTAGGATCAACATCCAGCACTTCGTTGATCCAGTTGAGCTTCAAGGTTGTTGGTGAGCCTCCTTGCTTCCGGAGGATCTCTTTTATCATTGTTTTGTCATTTCAGTTTGTTAGGATGATCGGCGGTCTTGTCCCGATATCCCTCATAGTATTAGAGGCTTCATAGATAGATAGTTATAGTTCATTAGTCTTGATTATTTCGGTTATTGATGTCTGAGACTTGATTTGCCACTTTGGCTAGTGAATATTTTCCTTAAATATTCTGAGTAGTTATCTGAGTTAAAGTTTTCATTTGAGTTATTCAATGTTGAGTAAGTCTTCCGCTAAGAGTTAAGCCAGGCCAAGGGTTCGCTTGGGGCTAGCAATGGTTCTCGAGTGTCAGTCGCGTCCAGGGTGTAGGCTCGGAGCGTGATAGGTGCTTTCATGGAAGGTATACTTTCTTTACTTTTTGTGATGGGTGGCTAAAACTCCAAGATCAAGGGGTGCAATTATGGGGTTGGGTGTTGATTTAGTGTAGTGGGTATTGTGTTATGCTCTGTTTTATTGTTGTTTATACATAAATTTGGGATAATTAGCATGGGGTTAATTTATGGGTTAAGGTTGCAAACTTAATTCTTACTTCCGAACTTTGGTTGATGCTTGAAAGAGATTAATTGGAGTGGGTAATTAGTCCAAAACTAGAAATTTAGATTTGATGTCTCTAACTAGCTTGAAAATTGAGGCTATGGTCGGATCTATTTTCCCTATTTCTGCATCGAAAGAGATAATAGAGTAAGGTATTGGGTTGTTTAGCTTGGAATTTAGATGTGACCGAAAGGAGATTCTATGCATAGATGCTTTGAGATTGGAAGATGATTAGCGTCATTGAAAATGACCTAGCTTATTCATGAATGGTCATCACTATAGAGCAGCACAATTACCCCTACATGACATTGATTTCCAATCCCCACACCCCTAGATTAAATGTTAACTCTTGAATTCTTTGAAATTTTGGTTTAATTGTGATAATTGATAACCAAAGTTTTTTACTAAATTGGTGGAATCATCCACCCACTTGTTCTTACTATTACAAATGAACAATTTTACAATCCAAATTTCTTGATAGAAATTCTCTACAATAAACCATTCTCTATGGAATTCGACCTCGACTCTTTGTTGGGATTTTATTGACTATGATCGTTGTCCCTTTTAATTAGTTTTAAGGAGGACATTTGAGTTTTATCAAATTGTATTGAGTCCGAGAATTTGCATCATGCCCGAGAATTTTCATTGTGCTCGAGAGTTGCATTGTGCCTGAGAAATTGCATTTTGTCCGAGAATTGCATTGTGCTTGAGAATTGCATTGTGCCCAAGAAATTACATTGTACCTAAGAATTTGCATGTGCTCGATAAATTTCATTATAATTGTGTGCGAGAAATTACATTATGCTCGAGAATTGCATTGTGCTCGAGAATTGCATCATACCCAAAAATTGCATTGTGCTGAAAAGAATTGCATTGTGCTCGAAAACTACATGAAGCCCAAGAATTATATTGTGCCCATGAACTATATTATGCCTAAGAAATGACTTTATCCGAGAATAATATTGTGCCTGAGAAATATATTTTCTTTAGAAATGACGATATGCCCACGAATAATATTGAGCTCGAGAATCACATTTACGTTGAGCTAAGGTTGAATCAAGTTACGAAAACCATATTGAGTGTAACACCCCAGAAATTTTTTGTGCTAAGACTCGAACCATCCTTCATTGTGAGTAGGATTTTACCGAGTAATTTAAAATTTCTTAAGTGTTAAGGTCACTAGATGTAGCACCTTGAGTTCCTAAAAGAACTAAATTGGAAATAGCAAAATCTGAAATTTTGCAAGTTATGCTTAAGTTATGAGTTTTGGGTCAACTTCAAATAACCATAACTCTTAGTACAGGATGAGTTAGGTGGGATACAGATAGCTAATGAAAGGTTTTTGAATTATATTTCCAACGCCACCGAGTTTTCTAAGTTTCGAGGTCGGATGAGTGAGGTATGCCCTTTTGAAGTCAGGCTGTCCAGTTAAGGAAAGTTACTCTAAAATAGTGAGGGGTATTTTGGTATTTTCCTTACCAAATAAGATTTAATTCGTTTTTAGTAAGGTTTTAAGGGTCTAATCCTATTAGGTTCAGTTTTATAATCCTAATATACGCCTAGGGTTTTAGTTGAGAGTTCAAGAGGAGAAA
>JAJONR010005335.1:0-33622 GCA_029582245.1 Solanum etuberosum | reverse complement strand
CACCTCGAATTTGAAAAGAAGGAAAAATGCAAGACTTTCATAGCTGGAGTTTATGTCTACGGTCCACACCTACGGACCGTAGGTGCTCTTACGGGCCGTAGGTGGTGGGGTAAATATTTTTTAAAAGTCAAGTTCTAGTATCCTTTTACGGTTCACTAGGATGGTTCGTCATACCATATATGAGTCGTAGCTAAGTCTCGTAGGTGAATCTCAGACTTAGTGAAATTTTGAAGGTCTAAGTTGGGAATGACGGATGACATGTACGGACCGTAGAAAGACCAACGGAACGTACATGGGATCCGTCGAAAGTGGGTAAATTTTTAGGTCCCAGTACTTGACCTACGACTCACTAGGACGGTTCATAAGTGGACCTATGGATCGTAGGTCTTAACCATAGGTCGAGTCGGCAGTTATTTTTAAGGGACTTTTTGGTCTTTTTTCTAATCATTTTAACTCTATACTACGTTGTTTTAATCCTAATCCCAGACCCTATATAAGTATTTTAAGCCTAAAATCTAACTACTCAAAATCATTCTTCAAATTTCCCCAAAATCCCTCCAAGTTCTTCCCCAATATTTCTCTCTCTAAAGCTTGAAGAAGAAGGCTAGGGTTTCAAGATCAAGTCTCCAAATTCACCATTAATTGTGAGCTCTTGGCATCAAGGTATGTTAGTATTCACCTATGGAGTCTTTTCCTCCATTGGGTTCCTAAATTCTCCAATTTTACAAGTTAGAATCTCCAATGGAAGTTAGGGTTTTTATTCAATCTCATGGGTTCTTTTCAATTATGATCTAATTGATTGTTATATGTCTTTTTATGCATGAATTGAGATAATAGCATGTTTTTAAGTTGAATTCACTTGAACCCATGCATGATCCGTGATTTTCTAGATTTTGATCATATGATGAAGCTTTTGAATTATGGAAGATGAGTTTATATGAAAATGAAGTAAATAATTTAAGGTTGCTTTGAGAGTAAAGCATCGATATTGTTGTTGTTGTGAAAGAATTTCTCACATTCTACTCATAACATGATTGTGAAAGGATTTTGTCACATAAAGGATTCATAAGGTTGAAAGGCTTTCTCCCCTAATATGAACCAAGAATTAAGAACTATTCTAATGAACCCTAGCTTGGATTGGCTACTTGATGTGTCCTTCCGTGGATGATAAGACAAGCGGCGATTACCCATGTCTCATAATGATAAGATAAGATGAGATTAATGACTATCACATGGGATTTATGCTTAGCACCAACTGAAAAAGTGGTGATTACACATGTCCCATAACTATGTGCCACCATAGGTTTGTCTAGATAGACATTAGCTAGTGGATCCACCTAAGCTAGAAGTTTATGATTCTTACCTTGGCAAGTAAGGACATCCCTTTTCGGTGTGGGATAGACATCGAATTCTATGTTATATCTCACATGATCTATGTCGGTTAAAGGTAAATCTCCCACAATAATGAACTAAGGTTACTTTCTAAAAGCATTTCAAATATGCTTTAAGGATGTTTAGCTTGCATTGACCATGGTTATGACTTATGTTTTCTAACATGTTATTTTATGATTTATCTTGTTCTTTGCATGTCATGAAAGTCCCCTTTAGCATGATTTCATAACTCTTATGCATAGTTATCACACTTGGTACATTCCATGTACTATCGCATATTTTGCTTATATTATTTCACTAATGTAGGATCTGACGCTCCTACCTCCCATGCTCGTGGCTAGTGATCTCATATAGATATTGAAGATTGGTGAATCCTCGTGTTCCGAGGACCAAGACTCTTTCATTGCTTTCATGTCTTTTCTTATCGGATATTGTATGTGATGTATGGGTTACGTCACAATCACCCATTTGATGTAATAGATGGCTTTGAGACTTATATTTAGACTTCCGCTACTTTTTGTCAACCTGTTTTATTGAAATGTTACTCTTAAACTCATTTAGTTTTCTATTATCTTGTATGATGTATGCTAAGTGGCTTGTGTAGAGCCTCTCAGGGTCTTATACGCCATAACACGTCTAAGGTGTACTTTTGGTCGTGACAGGTGATGAACTTCAAGAATCTTAAAGGTAAAAATTGGAGGCCAAGAAAGAGCTAAGGGAGAAAGAGCATTGCTATGTGTATTCTAATTTTTTAGGGATAAGACAAAAATACCCCCAGAACTATAACTGAAATCTCATCGACACGCCTTAACTTAACTAGGATCCTATTACCCCTCCCCCCACCCTCACGCCCCCCCCCAAAATAACTTTTTCTCTATTTTCATGCACTTTTTTCCCTGACATGTATTACCTCAGATTTTAAAAGAAGGAAAAATACAAAACTTTCATAGCTAGTGTCTATGTCTATAGTCCCCACCTATGGACCATAAGTGCTATTATGGGACGTAGGTGGTGGGAAAAATAATTTTCTAAAGTCAAGTTCTAGCAACCTTTTTTACGGCTCACCAGGACGGTCCGTCATTCAATGTACGAGTCGTAGATAGGTCTCGTAGGTGAGTCTCAAACTTAGTGAAATTTTGAGGGTCAAAGTTGGGAATTATGGTTGGTATGCACGGTTCATAAGTGGACCTAAGGACCGTACATGGGTCTCATCGTTTGAAGGTCCAAATTCAAGTATCTGAACCCCACCTATGGTCGACCAGGATGGTTCGTAGTAGGACCTATGGACTGTAGGTCTGGTCCATTGGTGAGGGCTCTGTAGTTATTTTTAAGGGCTTTTGGGTCTTTTCCCTAACCGTTTTAACCCAATACTACATCGTTTCAATCCTAATCCCAGACCCTATATAAGTATTTTAAGCCTAAAATCTAACTACTCTACATCATTCTTCAAATTTCCCCAAATTCCTCCAAGTTCTTCCCTAAAATTTCTCTCTCTAGAAGCTTGAAGGAGAAGGAAAGGGTTTCAAGATCAAGTCTCTGAATTCACCATTACTTGTGAGTGTTTGGCATCAAGGTATGATAGTATTCACCTATGGAGTCCTTTCCTTCATAGGGTTCCTAAATTCTCCAATTTTACAAGTTAGGATCTCCAATTGAAATTAGAGTTTTAATCCAATCTCATGGGTTCTCTTCAATTATGATCTTTATGTCTTTTTATGCATAAATTGATATAATTACATCATTTTAAGTTGAATTCACTTGAACTCATCCATGATCCATGATTTCTAGATTTTTATCATATGATGAAGCTTTTGAACTATAAAAGATAAATTTATGAAGATATGCATGTTTCTTTATGAAATTGATGAAAATAATTTAAGGTTGCTTTGAGAGTAAAGCATCGATGTTGTTGTTGTTATTGTGAAAGGATTTCTCACATACCACTCAAAAGCATGATTGTGAAAGGATTTTCTCACATAAAGTACTCATAAGGTTGAAAGATTTTCTCACCTAAGTTGAATAGAGATTAAAGGAACTATTCTAATGAAATCTAGCTTGGATTGGCTACTTCATATACCCTTCCATGGATGATAAGATAAGCGGCGATTACCCATGTCCTCTAATGATAAGACAAGTTAATACTAATGACTATTCCATGGTATTTATGCTTAGCACCGAGTGGACTAGCGGCGATTACCCGTGTTCCATAAACTATGTGCAACCATAGGTTGTCTTAGATAGACATTAGCTTGTGGATCAACCTAAGCTAGAAGTTTATGGTTCTTACCTTGGCAAGTAAGGACATCTCTTTTCGGTGTGGGATAGACACCACATTCCATGTTATAGCCCACATGGTCTATATGTCGTTAAAGGTAAATCTCCCATAATAATGAACTAAGATTTGTTTCTAAAAGTATCTCAAATGTGTTTTAAAGATGTTTAGCTTGCATTGACCATGGTTATGACTTGTCTTTTCTAACATGTTATTTTATGATTTAGATTGGTCATTGCATGTCATTTAAAGTCCCTTTTCGCATGATTTCATAACTCTTATGTATTGATATCTCACTTGGAACATTTCATGTACTAACACATACTTTTTCCTACATAGTTGCACTATTGTAGGGTCTGACGCTCCTACTTCTCATACTCGTGACTAGTGATCCCATTTAGAAATTTGAAGATTGGTGAGTCCAAATGTTCCAAGGACCGAGATTATTTTATTTCTTTCATATCTTTTCTTTCAGATATTGTATGTGATGTATGGATTACGTCCCAATGATTCCTTTCATGTAATAGATGGCTTTGAGACTTATGTTAGACTTCCGCTATTTGTGTCAAACTCTTCTATTTGAAATACTACTTTTAAACTCTTTACTTCTATGATGTATGCTATGTTAAGTAGCTTGTGTAGGGCCTCTCGGGGTCTTATACACCATGTCACGTCTAGGGTGTACTTTGGATCGTAACAAACTTGGTATTCAAAGCACAAGGTTTAGCGCGCCAAATTTATGAATGAGAGGCTATAAGATGTTTAGGAAACTCAACTTTTTTCATTACTCTAAAGTCGTGCGATATGGTTTAACTCTATATGTCTCTCCCTAATCCCTATCCGATGCTTTTAAGGATACGACCACTCGAAGAGAATATGCTAGAAGGAATGTGGAAGAGAATGTAGAACGAGAAGCTCTGCAAGCTCCTCGTGTTCTGGTCGACCCTTTGGCCGAGTAAGTTACTCATGCGGAGTTTAGGGTTGCATTTCAAGTGTTGTCTCAAGACATGACGGCTCAAGCCAATAGGTAGGTTGTGGTCCCCATGAACCCAAATGTGGGTATGACGGTAACTAGAGTGAGGGAATTCACTCGAACGAATCCTCCAGAGTTTCATGGTTCCAAGGTTAAGGAAGATCCTCAAGAGTTCATTGATAAGGTGTATAAGGTGTTGATGATCATGGGAGTGACTTCGGTGGAAAAGGCAGAGTTGGCCGCTTATCAACTTAAATGTATTGCTCAAGTTTGATTCAACCAATGGAAGGAAGAGAGGTTGGTTGATGCGGGTCCTCTTGATTGGGAAAACTTTAAGGTTGCTTACCTTGATAGGTTTTCTCCCCTTGAGATGAGTGAGGCAAAGGTACTTGAATTCATCAATCTTTGTCAAGGAAACATGAGTGTGAAGGAGTATACTTTGAAGTTCACACAATTGTTTCAATATGATCCTAATATGGTTACCGATCCAAGGGCAAGAATGATTATGTTTTTTTGGATGTGTCCAAAATTGTGGTTAAGTAATGTCGTATTGCCATGCTTATCAATGAAATGGAAATTTCTTGCCTTATGGTTCATGCTCAAAAAATCGAAGAGGAGAAACTTAAGGAAAAATCTAGGGAGGCAAAGAGGGCCAAGACCGGTGATGGTGACTTTTCACATTCAATGTCTGAGAGACATGGTCGTTCTAAGTTCCGACAAAGGTTTTCAAGTCAAGTTTCCTCCAATTCTCCATCCCCTAAATTCAACAAGGATAGGTGTCTAACCCTAAACCTCAAGGAGGAAATGGTGGTGGATCTTCATTGTCTACTTGTGCAAAATGTGGAAGAAAGCATGAGGGTAAATGTCTAGATGGTTCTAATGCATGCTTTGGTTGTTGCAAAACGGATCATAAGATAAGGGATTGTCCCTCAGTTGAGAAGAATGAAGGATATAATCGTTGACGGACTCAACCTTACCCTTCTTCAGGTTTTAGTGGAAGTCAGAAGCAAAACAGATTTTATGCACTTTAGAATCGTCATGAGGAAGAGGGTTCTCCCGATGTGGTTATCGGTATGTTGAAAGTCTTCCATCTTGATGTTTATGGTTTATTTGATCCCGGTGCTACCTTTTCTTTTGTTAAGCCATTTGTGGCTATGAGATTTGATATTCTTCCGGATGTGTTATTAGACCCTTTATTTTGTCTCTACCCTTATTGGTGAATCTATTGTGGCTAAGAGAGTCTATAGAGATTGTCCCATCTCCTTATCCTATATAGTCACTCATGTTGACCTTGTAGAGCTTGATATGTTATATTCGATGTTATTCTTGATATGTATTAGTTGCATTCATGTTATGATTCTATTGATTGTAGCACCCGAGTAGTCAAGTTTCAGTTTCCAAATGGACCCATCTTAGAGTGGAAAGGAGGAAATTATATGCCTAAGAGTCAGTTTGTCTCTTGTCTTAAAGCTAGAAAAATGATTTATAAGGGTTGCATATATCATCTTGTTTGGTTTAGGGATACGGATTCTGAATCCCCCATCTTTAAGTTTGTCCCCGCTGTTAAAGAGTTTCCACAGGTATTTCCCAATGATTTACCTAGTGTTCCTCGCGAAAGGGAAATAGACTTCAATATTGACTTTCTCCAAGATACGTAGCTTATCTCTATTCCTCCTTATCGTATGGCTCCGGCAGAACTCAATGTGTTAAAAGAGTAATTGAAAGATTTATTGGATAAGGGTTTCATTCGATCGAGTATCTCGTCGTGGGGTACTTCAGTTTTGTTTGTTCAAAAGAAATATGGTTCACTTCGTATGTGTATCGACTATCGGCAATTGAACAAGGTTACCATTAAGAATAAATATCCTTTTCCAAGGATAGATGATTTGTTTTGTCAACTACAAGGAGCAAGTTACTTCTCTAAGATCGACCTATGGTCAAGCTACCACCAATTGAGGGTGAAGGAAGATGACATTCTGAAGACGGCTTTCCAAACTCTGTATGGTCATTCTGAAATTTTTTTAATGTCCTTTGGCTTGACTAATGCTTCGGCCGCATTTTATGGATTTGATGAATAGGATGTTTAGACATGATTAACGTTTCAAGTACACCTCATCCGATTCTAGGTTCAAACGATCGTTATTCAGTATAAAACCCAACGAAGAGTTGGGGTCGAACCCACAAGGAGCGGTACATGTCTAAAATTTAGTTATGAAGTATAAAGTGGTCTAATTGGTTATAGGAATGTAAATTATCGTAAACATGTAAACAAGTCTAAAGGGGGTGACAACAAATGTCAGATGGGGATTTTGATTTGTCAATTAACAACTACAACACAATCAAACGCAAGAAAAGTAACAATATAGAGAGGAATTCTTGGGATGTGATCGATTATAGGCAAATTTCACTGTATGGGTAATTGAAATTACTAACAAATAGCTAGATATTAGCGGGTAGGCTAGACTATAGATGCAATAGTTTTCTATCAAACAACTACTACGATTCAGGTGATTTCTTTCGAACATCAACAAGCTTAGCAAATAAGAACAACCCACACCTTAATTCATCCACTCTCTCGAGCTAGATGGGTAGAATCATATTTAGGATTTACTCTATCAAGCTAAACCCATATCAACCCAATAACTACAACCATTAATCGAAAGCTTTGGTTCTAAAACTTCTCTCTCAAGCAAGCCCATAACTCTATACTAGAATTGTATTCGCAACTACAATTCATAGATTTTAACACAGCTATCAATTAAACCAACTTCAATTAAGCATTAAAATAAGTAAATAACAATACCCATAAGCTAATTTAGCCCATAATCACATGATCACACCCCAAGAATTGGGGTTTTAGCTAAGCATCATAAAAAGGTAAAAATAATTACCAACTCGATTGGCCATTAGCTGGGTAAGTGTCTCCAAGCCTTTACAATGTTTTTCAAGGGTTAAATTCAAATATCCACTTACAAATCCTCCAAATTTTCAATAAGAATTCAAAAACTAGAAGAAAAACACTCAAATTAGAACTTGGGGATCAAAAACTATATCAGAACTTTTTTGAACTCTCGAACTTTTCTTTTAAAATCCAATTTTATAGTTGCTTGCGTTTTGTCCTGGAAGTCCACTCGGTGGTGTAAGTCGTGCCTCGATGAGTGGTTCGGTGATCCGCCGTTTGCTCTTTTCCATCGCCATTTTGCATTGGTCCTCAGCATCTCAGGTCCTGTAACTTTGGGCAATCAAAGTTGCTATCGCGGATCGATCGGTGATTCGCCGACTGCCCCTTTCTGTCGCCAACTTGGTTCTTCCCCAGGTCTGGAGTGCTGAAACTTTGGGTGAGCTAAAGAGCCACTCGGCGGTGCGCCGAGTGGTCTTGGCGATCACCAGGATCGCTTTTTTTCATTTCTTCAGCTTTTTAGTTCCTTTTTGTACGGTCATGTCCTTGCCTTGCTCCTTAGCCTTAATAGCTGCAAATCAACACTTTAACATCATTTTAGGGCATAAATTAGGAATTTGAGGACACTTATGCTATCAAAACAAAGGCCAAATGAGTCAAAATCTCGGACTCATCAACACCCCCAACTTAAACTTTTCCTTGTCCTCAAGTAAAACTCAAGATCAATCAGTTCAACAAGGATTTCTACAAACAGTGTTGCATAAGACTCAACATAAATGCACACAACAAGGTTCAAACTACTCATGCAATGATCAATTGTGCACTCAAAGATTTAAATTGTGACACTCCATCATCAAGTGTACTCAAGCTCACAATGCTTGCTTCAAATGCAAGTTCAAGCTCAACAAAAGTATTCAAATGCCCTTACAACAAAGATGATTCCATATTCACACAATATCTCTCAACAATTTAAAGTTTCGGAATCACATACAACTCTCACACTAACAAAGATGAACACATGCATGACTCCACCCATAGGCTTGCCCTTATTTTCCAATCAACATTCGTTTCAGCTCACTCAAGCTCAAAAAGGTCTTTTTAAGGCTTGTAATGAGGTTGAGTGCAAAGGTATGGAAATTTAGGCTTAGTGGTTTCTAACTTCATGAAGTATGGCTTGAAAATAATTTTCTCCTTCTCTTTCTCATTCAAACATGATCATATTCCACTCCATTATTCAACTAGACATGAATTGCCGGATACCCCATTTCTTTTGTTATTTTCACAACTTTTTCTCTTTTTCAGTCTTTTTCTTTTCTTTCTTCTTCTTCATTCCTTTTTTTTATATGGAGGGGTTCCATTATTTTCCAACAATCCATCCCGGGGGAATATTTCACACTTCTTGATTCTCCTTCTTTTTCACCCCACCCCCAACTTAGGCTTTTGGCCTAAGTTGGCTATTGAAACAAATCATTCTTCATGAATGTTATGGGTGAAGGGTTAAAAAGATGTCACAATATTTCAAGTTTCTTCCAAGAAAAGGTTGGCTCAAAAGGTGGAAAGCAAGGTTCACACATCTCACAAGGTTGGCCACAAAGAGGTATGTTGTCAAATAGGCTCACTCTTCAAAAAAATTACCCAAGATCATGTCTATCGCTTGCCACACTCAATCAATCGGTCCAACGGGGAAAATTCTAGGTGTCATCATGCACAATGTTCAAAGTAACCTCACCACACACGGCATTGATACAATCATCAAACACAACTGCACACTTTCTAGCTAGCGTGCAATGTTCATAATAAGAGACTCATTCGACAACCGGCTAGTCACAACGGTATGTTAAAAGTTTACATATTGCCTATGTAACTTCGTTTGCCTCATCGTAGCCGTACATTCATTTTGTTCGATTAAAAGCACTATTCAAGTCATCGGTATTGACCACAACTGACACTAAAATTTTCACAAGAACAATCACAATCACACACAAAAGAGGTGGAAATTTTTTTAAAATTTTGTTCAAAACCATTTTCTATCAAAACAATGGGCCACAAGCTAAGAACAACCGCAATACCACAACCAAGATATATAAATATAAACCAATATTCACAAATCAGCCCACAAAAGAGGTAGGTATGGAAATACCTCACCCCACCAACAAAAAAATGTAGTTGTCCTCAAATGCAACTAAACAGAAACAGGCTAAGCATGGGGTGAAGTCTGAATGTCCGTTGCTCCATCTGTTTGGGCATCAATGCCCGGTATCACATCATCCTCATCTCCGCTGGAGCCAACCATCGAAGTATCTCTCAAAGAGGCCTGTCTAGCTGTCTCGTACATGGCACCCTCTAAGTCAACCAAGTCCTCATAAACAGCCTCCTCTCGATCACCAAGTTTCTCCTCATCTGTCTCTGCCTCAGACTCAGTAGCAGCATCATCAGCTCTAACCTCATCTCCGATTGTAGTAGCCGGAGGCATATCCGAACAGGTTGGAATATCTACACTCGGGTCATCTGGGATCTCCACAGTCCCAAATAGTGAGGTAAAATTGGTGGACTTCAGCTGGTCCACATCCTTTCTCAACCCAATAATGTCAGCCTTCAAGGCCGTCACCTCATCAGTAGCTCCCTGTCCTCTCTCACATACCTCTACTCTCACCATAAGGGCATCAATTGAAACTCAGAGAGGTGTCAACACAACAGCAATGGCTCTCTCGATCATCCTAAGAATCGTGGCCTCTAGTCGGGAAGCACGCATATAAGCAGACTAGGCCAGATGCCCCATCTTGAACAGCATCGCGTAGGTGATCGGAGGTCGGGATATAGAAGTAGCAGCAGTAGAAGAAATATCTGGAGTGTCAGAAGGAGCAGAGCTAGAGGTACCTGAAGGCCCAGTGGCCGGAGTAGGCATGGTTGCCACTGTAGGTAGCATATCACTATCAACCTTCGGGAAAGTTTCCATAGGGGCTGCCCTCCTCCTGTCAGCCTCATCCTTCTGGTACTCGGCCTCAATGCGCCGGATGTCAATAGAAGATGTGGGTGTAACCTCGACATCCCTCTTATCATATCATAGAACTCGAGCCCGTCGACACAACTCGGTGATCAACACCGGGAATGGAAGTGAAGTCTGCCTCTGTTTGGCCCTCATGGCCATCTCTTGCTCAATCAACAGTCACAGATTCAACTGCTGGCGAGAAATGATAGATCCTAAGCATGCTACCTTCGGGTGTCATAAGATGGATTCATTTTGGGATGGCATGATTGTAACACCCCAGAAATTAGTAGGCTAAACTAGAGCTAAACGTGAGGATTAACGTCAAGGAAGGAGGGTAAAGGGCTAAGGAAAATGGGCAAGGGCCAAGGCAAGGGGCCAAGGCTGCCCAAGCTTGCTAGGGCACTGCCCATTCTGCCACGAGGGTCTTCACGACCAGTGGTGCCACTCGTGGTGTTGAGGAAGTAGCCTCCTTAAGGCTGCCCCATGTTCGCTCCCCTTCACGAGCCACTTCAAGGCCCGTGGGAAGGCTTGTGGGGTTGCCTTTTCTTTGTGGGGGTTATGTTATGGTGGCCTAGCCACTGGTCAAGGGACTACGAGCACCATGAAGGGCCGTGGTACCCTTGACAACTCGTGAAGAGGGCCGTGGTGCCTGGCACTAGGCTGCCCAATTAAGGGTATTATGGGAAATTCCTTTTTAAGTGGTTATTGAGTGAGGTCATTTTGCCTAGATTTAGTACACCTATATAAGCTATTTTAACCCTTTAAACTCACCATTCACCTCATTATTTTCCAAAACCCAAATCAATTCCCAAAATTCATCCTCTCCAAATATTCTCTCTCTAGAACTTGAAGAAGAAGAAGAAGAAGAAGAAGGAAGTTGGAGCTAGGGTTCAAGAAGATAGTTTCTTCACATCAATTTCATTGGGCTTTGTTGTTAAGGTATGGTAGTCCTTCATCCATGGAGTCCCTTAAAAATCCTAATTTCAAAGATAGAAATCCTCAAATGTTAGGGTTTGATTCTAAAGTCATTGGTTCATTTCAAAATCGATTCTAATGATTGAATTATGTTATATTATGCATAAATTGATGATTTCCTATAGTTTTTATGTTGTATCCCCAAGAACCCATGAAATCCCCATATTTCTCAATTATGATCTTATGATGTGGGTCTTGTTGATGAAGGACGAATGATATGAAATTATGTATGTAGTAATTGGGTTACTTGAATTATGATGATATCCATATCTAATGTTTGAATTATAGATGTGTTGATTGAAAGTGAGCTTGAACCTTGAAAGGTCAAAGTATGAGAATTATGTATATGTTTATGAAATCTATGTAAATACTTCAAGAACACTTTGAGAGTCAAGTGTCTATGATTATGATGTAGTTTTTGTGTTAATGAAAGGACATTCTCATATACACACTTATGCATGGTTATGATATGATGTGAAAGGTTTTCTCAAGTAATAAAGATTCTAAGGTTGAAAGGCTTTCTCACCTAATTGAATCTAAGATATGCATATGTAGACATGGACGGTTACAGGTTATTCTCACGCATGATCTCAGAGCTATCCTGTGAATTATGTTGGATTGAGTGTCAAAACATTCTTCCATAAATATGAATTAATTCAAGACTTAATAACTACTTCGTGGGAATTAATGCTTAGCACTGAGTGGATATTGTATATGAGATGGATGCTTTTACGCTAGTTGAGTTCGGCTTCCAAATGGGATCCTTTTACGCTAGTTGAGTCTGGGTTCCCTAATATATGTCTCATGAGATGGAAACCTTTTACGCAAGTTGAGTTTGGGTTTCTAGTAGAAATCTCCTTATCCCATAAACTATGTGCCCCCATAGGTTATTTAGCTAATGGATCCACCTAAGCTAAAAGTATGGTTCTACCTTAGGCAAGTAGGACACCCCTTTTCGGTGTGGGTAATATCGGGGGATCATGTATAGCTCACATGGTCTCATGTCGGTTAAGGCTTATTCTCACAATAAGAACACGAATAGGAATTATGAACTATGGTACTCAATAAGCTTTGTATATGAGTTTTCAAAGGCTTTTAAGATGATGATGACTATGTTGGCTACGTTTTATGACTTATGCTCTCCAAACTCTTAAATCATGTTTAACTTAGTAAATTGCATGCTTTCAAATGAAATGTCCCTTTTAGCATGTTTCAAGTGTTTTTATGCATGGCTATCATACTTAGTGTATTTTTGTACTAACGTCTACTTTTCCTACATTTTTCCAAGTGTAGGGTCCGGTTCTCGAGGTGATCATTCTAGTGGCTATAGCTTGGACTTGAGTATTTTCCGAGCTTGGTGAGTCCCCATGGTTTGAGGCCGACTTTTCTTATGTTGGAGTTTCTTTCATGTATTTCCCTTTTTAGATATGTTGTATAGGCTAGGCCCTATTTCATTCAAGATTGTAATAGATGGCTATATTGAGACAAAGAGTCTAGACTTCCGTTTTCGTTTATGAAAATTTTAGTTGACTTGAAATGTGTTTTCTTTCATTATTCTATTTACTTATGTTATGAGGACTAAGAGGCCTGTATGGGGTCCTTCGGGATTCTATACGTCGTGTTACATCTAGGGGGTACCCCTGGGTCGTGACAAACTTGGTAATCAGAGCACAAGGTTTAGAATGATTCTAGGATTATGTCTCATAAGCCACGTCTAATAGAGTCTTGTTCATGAGTGTGAAGCACGCCACATTTATAAATGAAAAGATACAAGATGATTAGGAAACTTCACTTATTTCATTACTCCTAAGTCGTGCCATAGAGTTTAACTCTGTAAGATCTATCTACTAATCCTTACCCGGTGGTCTACAAGATATGACTACTCAAGGAGCCTTCACTAGTGGAATTGAGGGAGACAATGTTGATCAAGGAGCTCCTCATCAAGCTCCTCAAGTTTCGGTTGATTAAGTGACTAATGAGAAGATTAGGTTTGGTTTTCAATTGTTGACTCAAGCCGGGATAGAAACCCCAGAATTTTATGGTTCAAAGATTGAGGAAGATCCTCAAGAGTTTATAGATGAGGTCTCTAAGGTGTTGGATTTTGTGAGAGTGACTCCGGTAGAGAAGAGGAATTTGGACGCCTTTCAATTGAAAGATGTTGCCCAGATGTGGTTTAACCAATGGAAAGGAGCGAGGTTGGTAGAAGCGGGGCCCATGGAGTAGGAAAGGTTTAAGAATGAGTTTCTTGATAGGTTTTTCCCTTTGAGGATGAGAGAGGCTAAGATACTTGAGTTTATTAACCTTTGGCAGGGTGAGATGAGTGTTGAGGAGTATGCTTGGATGTTTACTAGGTTGTCAATATATGCTCCATCTATAATGGCCGACCCTAGGTTGAGAATGAGAAAGTTTGTGTCGGGTGTGTTCGACTTGATAGATAAAGAATGTCGTATGGATATGCTTGAGAATGATATGAATATTGATTGTCTTGTGATTTATGCTCAACGGTTTGAAAAAGAGAAACTTGAAGAGAAGTCTAGAAAAACAAAGAGGTATAGGCTTGATGACGATGATTCCACTCAAGAAAGGTCGAATGGACAAAGTCGTCTGAAGTATAGACAAAGGTTTTATGAACAAAGTTCTTCTAAGGTTTCCCCAAAGTTTAACCAAGAGAGGGTGCTTACCCCTAAGTCTCAAGGGAAGGGTGGTAGATCCCTATTTACTACTTGTGCTAGGTGTGGAAAGAGGCACGATGGTAAGTGTCTAGCCGGCATGGATGGTTGCTATGGTTGTGGTGAAACTGGTCACAAAATGAGAGATTGCCCAATACTTACGGCTAGAGGAAGAGAGGGAAAGCATGCTCCTCCAAGTGGTTCGGGTACTAGTGTTCTGAAGCAAGACAAGTTCTATGCACTCCAGGCTAAAGGTGAACAAAAGTATCCTTTAGGTATGGCAACCGGTGCATTGATAGTTTTCCTAGTAGATGTTTATGTTTTATTAGATCCCGGTGCTACTTTGTCTTTTGTGACGCCATCTGTGGCAACGAGATTTGATATGCTCCCTGATGTGTTATTAGAATCTTTTTTTGTCTCTACTCCTGTTGGTGATTCTATGGTGGCTAAGGGGGTTTATAGAAGATGCCCCGTTTCCCTATCCCATAGAGTTACTCTTGTTGATTTGTTAAAGCTTGACATGTTAGATTTCGATGTTATACTTGGTATGGATTGACTGCACTCTAGTTATACGTCGATTGATTGTAGAACTCAGGTAGTCAAGTTTCAGTTCCTGAATGAGCCTGTCCTTGAGTGGAAGGGGGGAAATTCTATGCCTAAGGGACAGTTTGTCTCATGTTTGAAGGCTAGAAAGATGATCTCCAAGGGTTGCATTTACCATCTTGTTAGGGTGACGGATGTAGATTCTGAGACCCCTACTCTTGAGTCGGTCCCCGTTGTAAATAATTTTCAAGAAGTGTTCCCAGATGATCTACCCGGTTTTCCTCCCGAGTGGGAAATATACTTCGGTGTTGACCTTCTCCCAAATACGCAACCTATCTCAATTCCTCCTTATAGAATGGCCCCGGCTGAGTTAAAGGAGTTAAAAGAACAGTTGAAGGATCTGTTAGACAAGGGTTTTATTCGACCGAGTATCTCACCATAGGGTGCTCCGGTGTTATTTGTTAGAATGAAAGATGGGTCTCTTCGTATGTGTATCGATTATCGACAATTGAATAAGGTGACCATTAAGAACAAGTATCCTCTCCCAAGGATAGATGACTTGTTTGACCAACTTCAAGGGGCTAGTTATTTCTCTAAGATTGATCTTCGTTCGGGTTATCACCAATTGAGGGTGAGAGGGGTTGACATTCTGAAGACGGCTTTCCGGACTCGGTATGGTCATTATGAATTCCTAGTGATGTTGTTTAGTTTAACTAATGCACCGACGGCGTTTATGGACTTGATGAATAGAGTGCTTAGGCAATACCTAGACATGATTGTGATTGTGTTTATCGATGATATTTTGATCTATTCAAGGAGTGAAAATGAGCATGTGGACCATTTTAGAATTGTATTGCAAGTTCTTAAGGACCATCAACTTTTCACAAAGTTTAGTCAGTGTGAATTTTGGTTAAGGTCCGTAGCATTCCTTAGGAATATTATGTAAAGTAGGGGTATTGAGGTGGATCCTAATAAGACGGATGCGATCAAGAGTTGGCCAAGACCTCTAACTCCTTCGAATATTAGAAGCTTTTTGGGGTTGTCCGGTTATTATAGAAGGTTTGTTGAAGGATTTTCTTCCATTGCCTCTCCGATGACGGCTTTGACTCAAAAGAAGGCTAAGTTCATTTGGTCGGAAGCTTGTGAGAAAAGTTTCCAAGAGTTGAAAGATAGACCTACTTCTGCTCTGTTGTTGACATTACCAAAAGGTACGGATTGCTTTGTGGTGTATTATGATGCCTCTATAGTTGGGTTGGGATGTGTGCTTATGCAAAATGGTAAGGTGATTGCCTATGCTTCAAGGCAACATAAAGTCCATGAGAAGAATTATCCTACCCATGACCTTGAGTTAGCGGCGGTTGTTTTTGCCTTAAAGATATGGAGGCATTATCTATCTGGGGTTCATGTTGATGTGTTCACCGACCTCAAGAGTTTACAATAGGTGTTTAGTCAAAAGGATTTGAATCTTCGCCAAAGGAGGTGGCTAGAATTATTGAAGGATTACGACATGAGTGTTCGTTATCACCCCGGTAAAGCTAATGTGGTAGAGGATGCTCTTAGTAGGTTTTCTATGGGAAATGTTGCTCATGTAGATGATGATAAGAAAGAGTTGGTCCGGGATGTTCATAGGTTGGCCCAGTTAAGTGATCAATTAGTGGACTCCACCAAGGGTGGTATCATGGTTCACAACAGGTCCGAATCATATTTTTTGGTGGATGTGTAAGCTAAACAAGGGCGTGATCCAATTATGGTTAATTTGAAAAAAATTGGTGTTTAAGGAATTAGTTGAGGCTTTCTCCCAAGGGGGAGATAGGATGTCTGGATAGCAAGGTTGTTGAGTGTCCCTAATGTTCATGATTTGGTTCACTTGGAAATTTCAACTATGAAGGGTGTTATGAGATTAGTAAGGAAGGGAAGCCTAGTCCCCATTTTGTAGACCCATGGGAGATCTTGAGACGTGTTGGTAAGGGTGCTTATGAGCTTGAGGTGCCTAATGAGTTGGCATTGGTACGCCCGGTATTCCAGATCTCTATGCTTAAGAAATGTGTTGGAAATCCGACATCCATATTTTCCCCTAGAAGGGTTGGGGGTTTGATGAAAGTTTTCTTAGGAGGAAGTTCCGGTTTAGATCTTAGACCGGCAAGTTAAGAAGTGGAAAAAAAAGAGGAAATAGCTTCCGTGAAGGTTTTATGGAGAAATCATCTAGTTGAGGGTGCTACTTGGGAGGCCGAGGCCGATATGAAGTCCCGCTATCCTCATATTTTTCCTTATACTCCTATTCTAGCATGAGATGATGAGTTCCTCTTGAGTTTTCCTTGTTTTGGGAGTCATGTGTGTTATTTGAGTTTTCCATGATTTTCCTATGTTATGCATGTTCTTGAGAAATTTATATTTAGTAAGAAAATGAGTTTGTATGATTAATTTTCCACATGTTGTTGTGCTTTGAGTAAGAGTTTCCTATATGCTTCATGAGATAAATTTTTGAATATGCTTTAGTTATGCTTTGGAGAGTAAATTACATAAATGCTCCATGAGATTATGTTAGCATGCTTTTAGTTTGGAGAAGGTAATTCCTCCTATGAACATGAGAAATGTTGAGATTTCATGCATAATGGGTTGTTAGATGTAGTTCATACTTCCTTCTGATGCATTGATTATGTTTGAGATGGAGTGGATGTTTCCTCCTTTGAATTGTGCATTGTTTTTATGTTACATGCATGATGGGCTGCTAGTCTTGAGTCTTTACTTCCGTAAGGTGTCTAGATCGTCATTCGAGGATGAACGTTCCCAAGGGAGAGATATTGTAACATTCCAGAAATTAGTAGGCTAAACTAGAGCTAAACGTGAGGGTTAACGTCAAGGAAGGAGGGCAAAGGGCCAAGGAAAATGGGCAAGGGGCCAAGGCTGCCCAAGCTTGCCAGGGCACTGCCCACACTTCCACGAGGTTTTTGACGACCCGTGTTGGCCACCACGCACCGTGGTGCCACTCGTGGTTGTGAGGCAGTAGCCTTCTAAAGGCTGCCCCATGTTGGCTCCCCTTCACGAGCCACTTCACGGCCCGTGGTGAGGAGCACGGCCCGTGGAAATGCTCGTGGGGTTACCTTCACTTTGTGGGGGTCATGTTATGGTGGCCTAGCCACTAGTCAAGGGACCATGGACACCATGAAGGGATGTGGTACCCTTGAAGGCTCGTGAAGAGGGTCGTGGTGCCTGACACTAGGCTGCCCAATTAAGGGCATTATGGGAAACTCCTTTTTAAGTGGTTATTGAGTGAGGTCGTTTAACCTAGACTTAGTACACCTATATAAGCTATTTTAACCCTTTAAACTAACCATTCACCTCATTATTTTCCAAAACCCAAATCAATTCCCAAAAGTTCATCCTCTCCAAATATTCTCTCTCTAGAACTTTAAGAAGAAAAAGAAGAAGAAGAAGTAAGTTGGAGCTAGGGTTCAAGAAGAAAGATTCTTCACATCAATTTCATTGGGCTTTGTTGTTAAGGTATGATAGTCCTTCATCCGTGGATATCCTTCATCCATGGAGTCCCTTAAAAATCCCAATTTCAAAGATAGAAATCCCCAAATGTTAGGGTTTAATTTCAAAGTCATGGGTTCCTTTCAAAATCAATTTTAATGATTGAATTATGTTATATTTTGCATGAATTGATGATTTCCTATATTTTTTATGTTGTATACCCAAGAACCCATGAAATTCCCATATTTCTCAATAATGATCTTGTGATGTGGGTCTTGTTGATGAAGGAAGAATGATATGAAATTATGTATGTAGTGATTGGGTTACTTGAATTATGAGGATATCCATGTCTAATGTTTGAATTCTAGATGTGTTGATTGAAAGTGAGCTTGAACCTTGAAAGGTCAAAGTATGAGAATTCTGTATATGTTTATGAAATCTATGTAAATGCATTAAGAACACTTTGAGAGTGAAGTGTCTATGATTATGATGTAGTTGTTGTGTTGTTGAAAGGACATTCTCATATACACAATTATGCATGGTTATGATATGAAGTGAAAGGTTTTCTCACATAATAGGGATTCTAAGGTTGAAAGGCTTTCTCACCTAATTGAATCTAAGATATGTATATGTAGGCATGGACGGTGAAAGGTTATTCTCACACATGATCTAAGAGCTATCCTATGAATTATGTTGGATTTAGTGTCAAGACATTCTTCCATAAATATGAATTAAGACAAGACTTATTAACTACTCCGTGGAAATTAATTCCCCCACAGGTTATTTAGCTAATGGATCCACCTAAGCTAAAAGTATGGTTCTACCTTAGGCAAGTAAGACACCCATTTTCGGTGTGGGTAACATCGGTGGATAATGTATAGCTCAAATGGTCTCATGTCGGTTAAGGCTTATTCCCACAATAAGAACAAGAATATGAATTATGAACTATGGTTATTCAATAATCTTTGTATATAAGTTTTCAAAGGCTTTTAAGATGATGATGACTATGTTGGCTACGTTTTATGACTTATGCTCTCCAAACTCTTAAATCATGTTTAACTTAGTAAATTGCATGCTTTCAAATGAAATGTCCCTTTTAGCATGTTTCAAGTGTTTTATGCATGGCTATCATACTTAGTGCATTTTTGTACTAACGCCTACTTTTCCTACATTTTTCCCAACTGTAGGGTCTGGTTCTCGAGGTGATCATTCTAGTGGCTATAGCTTGGACTTGAGTATTTTCTAGCTTGGTGAGTCCTCATGGTTCGAGGATGACTTTTTTTATGTTGGAGTTTCTTTCATGTATTTCCCTTTTTGGATATTTTGTATGGGCTAGGCCCTATTTCATTCAAGATTGTAATAGATGGCTATATTGAGACAAAGAGTCTAGACTTCCGTTTTCGTTTATGAAAATTTTATTTGACTTGAAATGTGTTTTCTCTCATTATTCTATTTACTTATGTTATGAGGACTAAGAGGCTTGTATGGGGTCCTTTGGAATTCTATACACCGTGTTACATCTAGGGGTACCCCTGGGTCGTGACAAACTTGGTAATTAGAGCACAAGGTTTAGAATGATTCTAGGATTATTTCTCATAAGCCATGTCTAGTAGAGTCTTGTTCATGAGTGTGAAGCGCGCCACATTTATGAACGAGAAGCTACAAGATGATTAGGAAACTTCACTTTTTTCATTACTCTTAAGTCGTGCCATAGAGTTTAACTCTATAAGATCTCTCTCCTAATCCTTACCTGGTGGTCTACAAGACATGACTACTCAAGAAGCCTTAACTAGTGGAATTGAGGGAGACAATGTTAATCAAGGAGATCCTCTTCAAGCTCCTCAAGCTCCGGTTAATGAAGTGACTAATGAGAAGATTAGGTTTTGTTTTCAACTATTGACTCAAGCCGGGATAGAAACCACAGAATTTTATGGGTCAAATATGGAGGAAGATCCTCAAGAGTTTATAGATGAGGTCTCTAAGGTGTTGGATTTTGTGAGAGCGACTCCGGTAGAGAAGGAGGAATTGGCTGCCTGTCAATTGAAAGATGGTACCCAGATGTGGTTTAACCAATGGAAAGGAGCGAGGCCGGTAGAAGTGGGCCCCATGGAGTGAGAAAGGTTTAAGAATGGGTTTCTTGATAGGTTTTTCCCTTTGGAGATGAGAGAGGCTAAGATACTTGAGTTTATTAACCTTCGGCAGGGTGAGATGAGTTTTGAGGAATATGCTTGGATGTTTACTAGGTTGTCAAGATATGCTCCATCTATAGTGGCCGACCTTGGGTTGAGAATGAGAAAGTTTGTGTCGGGTGTGTCTGACTTGATAGAAAAAGAATGTCGTATGGCTATGCTTGAGAATGATATGAATATTGATTGTATTTTGATTTATGCTCAACGGTTTGAAAAAGAGAAACTTGAAGAGAAGTCTAGAAAAACAAAGAGGTATAGGTTTGATGACGATGATTCCTCTCAAGAAAGGTCGGATGGACAAAGTCGTCTGAAGTATAGATAAAGGTTTTACGAACAAAGTTCTTCTAAGGTTCCCCCAATGTCTAACCAAGAGAGGGTGTTTACCCCTAAGTCTCAAGGGAAGGGTGGTAGATCTCTATTTCCTACTTGTGCTAGGTGTGGAAAGAGGCACGATGGTAAGTGTCTAGCCGGCATGGATGGTAACTATGGTTGTGGTGAAATTGGTCACAAAATGAGAGATTGCCTAATACTTATGGCTAGAGGAAGAGAGGGCAAGCAAGCTCCTCCAAGTGGTTCGGGTACTAGTGCTACGAAGCAAGACAGGTTTTATGCACTCCAGGCAAAAGGTGAACAAAAGTATCCTTCAGGTATGGCAATCGGTACGTTGATAGTTTTCCTGGTAGATGTTTATGTTTTATTAAATCCTAGTGCTACTTTGTCTTTTGTGACGCCAAATGTGGCAATGAGATTTGATTAGCTCCATGATGCGTTGTTAGAACCTTTTTCTGTCTCTACTCCTGTTGGTGATTCTGTGGTGGCTAAGAGGGTTTATAGAAGATGCCTCGTTTCCCTATCCCATAGAGTTACTCTTGTTAATTTGGTAGAGCTTGACATGTTAGATTTCGATGTTATACTTGGTATGGATTGGTTGCAATCTTGTTATTTATCGATTGATTGTAGAACTCGGGTAGTCAAGTTTCAGTTCCCGAATGAGCCTGTCCTTAAGTGGAATGGGGGAAATTCTATGCCTAAGGGTCAGTTTTTCTCATGTTTGAAGGCTAGAAAGATGATCTCCAAGAGTTGCATTTACCATTTGTTAGGGTGAGGGATTTAGATTCTGAGACCCCTACTCTTGAGTCGATCCCCGTTGTAAATGATTTTCTGGAAGTGTTCCCAGATTATCTACCCGGTATTCCTCCCGAGCGGGAAATCGATTTCGGTGTTGACCTTCTCCCAGATACGCAAACTATCTCAATTCCTCCTTATAGAATGGCCCCGATGAGTTAATGGAGTTAATAGAACAGTTGAAAGATTTGTTAGACAAGGGTTTTATTCGACCGAGTATCTCACCATGGGGTGCTCCGGTGTTATTTGTTAGAAAGAAAGATGGGTCTCTTCGTATGTATATCGGTTATCACAATTGAATAAGGTGACCATTAAGAACAAGTATCCTCTCCCAAGGATAGATGACTTGTTTGACCAAATTCAAGGGGCTAGTTATTTCTCTAAGATTGATCTTCGTTCAGGTTATCACCAATTGAGGGTGAGAGGGGTTGACATTCCGAAGACAGCTTTCTGGACTCGGTATGGTCATTATGAATTCCTAGTGATGTCATTTGGTTTAACTAATGCTCCGGCGGCGTTTATGGACTTGATGAATAGAGTGTTTAGGCAATACCTAGAACTGTTTGTGATTGTGTTTATCGATGATATTTTGATCTATTCAAGGAAAGAAAATGAGCATGTGGACCATTTGAGAATTGCATTGCAAGTTCTTAAGGACCATCAACTTTTCGCAAAGTTTAGTAAGTGTGAATTTTGGTTAAGGTCTGTAGCATTCCTTGGGCATATTCTGTCAAGTAGGGGTATTGAGGTGGATCCTAAGAAGATGGATGAGGTCAAGAGTTGGCCAAGACCTCTAACTCCTTCGGGCATTAGAAACTTTTTGGGGTTTTTCGGTTATTATAGAAGGTTTGTTGAGGGATTTTCTTCCATTGCTTCTCTGATGAAGGCTTTGACTCAAAAGAAGGCTAAGTTCATTTGGTTAGAAGCTTTTGAGAAAAGTTTCCAAGAGTTCAAAGATAGACATACTTCCGCTCCAGTGTTGATATTACCAGTAGGTACGAATGGCTTTGTGGTTTATTGTGATGCCTCTAGAGTGTGGTTGGGATATGTGCTTATGCAAAATGGTAAGGTGGTTGCCTATGTTTCAAGGCAACTTATAGTCCATGAGAAGAATTATCCTACCCATGACCTTGAGTTAGCGGCGGTTTTTTTTGCCTTAAAAATATGGAGGCATTATCTATATGGGGTTCATGTTGATGTGTTCACTGACCTCAAGAGTTTACAATAGGTTAGTCAAAAGGATTTGAATCTTCGCCAAAGGAGGTGGCTATAATTATTGGAAGATTACGACATAAGTGTTCGTTATCACCTCGGTCAAGCTAATGTGGTAGAGGATGCTCTTAGTAGGGTGTCTATGGGAAATGTTGCTCATGTAGATGATGATAACAAACAGTTGGTTTGGGATGTTCATAGGTTGGCCCAGAAAAGTGATCAATTAGTGGACTCCACCAATTGTGGTATCATGGTTCACAACGGGGTCTGAATCGTCTTTTCTAGCAGATGTGTAAGCTAAAAAAGGGCATGATCCAATTATGGTTAATTTGAAAAGAAGCGGTGTTTAAGGAATGAATTAAGGTTTTCTCCCAAGGGAGAGATAGGTTGTCTGGATAGTAAGGTTGTTGAGTGTCCCTATGTTCATGATTTGGTTCACTTGGAAATTTCACTTATGAAGGGTGTTATGAGATTGGTAAGGAAGGGAAGCCTAGTCCCCGTTTTGTAGACCCATGAGAGATCTTGAGACGTGTTGGTAAGGGTGCTTATGAGCTTGAGATGCCTAATGAGTTGGCATTGGTACGCCTGGTATTTCATGTCTCTATGCTTAAGAAATGTGTTGGAAATCTAACATCCATATTTTCCCCTAGAAGGGTTGGGGGTTTGATGAAAGTTTTCTTAGGAGGAAGTTCCGGTTTAGATCTTAGACCGGCAAGTTAAGATGTGGAGAAAACAAGGAAATAGCTTCCGTAAAGGTTTTATGAGGGAATCATCTAGTTGAGGGTGCTACTTGAAAGGCCGAGGCAGATATGAAGTCCCGTTATCCTCATCTTTTTCATTCTACTCCTATTCTAGCGTGAGATGATGAGTTCCTCTTAAGTTTTTTCTTGTTTTGGGAGTCATGTGTGTTATTTGAGTTTTACATGATTTCCCTATGTTATGCATGTTCTTGAGAAATTTATGTTTAGTAAGAAAATTAGTTTGTATGATTAATTTTCCTCATGTTGTTGTGCATTGAGTAAGAGTTGCCTATATGCTTCATGAGATGAATTGTTGAACATGCTTTAGTTATACTTTTGAGAGTAAATTGCATAAAGGCTCCATGAGATTATATTGAGCATGCTTTTAGTTTGGAGAAGGTAATTCCTCCTATGAACATGAGAAATGTTGAGATTTCATGCATAATGGGTTGTTAGATGTAGTTCCTACTTCCTTGTGATGCATTGATTATGTTTGAGATGGAGTGGATGTTTCCTCCTTTGAATTGTGCACTGTTTTGATGTTGCATGCATGATGGGCTGCTAGTCTTGAGTCTTGACTTCCGTAAGGTATCTAGATCGTCATTCGAGGATGAATGTTCCCAAGGGAGAGATATTATAACACCCTGAGAATTAGTAGGCTAAACTAGAGCTAAACGTGAGGGTTAACGTCAAGGAAGGAGGGCAAAGGGCTAAGGAAAATGGGCAAGGGCCAAGGCTGCCCAAGCTTTCCAGGGCATTGCCCACACTACCACGAAGGTCTTCACGACCCGTGGTTCCACTCGTGGTGGTGAGGCAGTAGCCTCCTTAAGGATGCCCCATGTTGGCTTCCCTTCACGAGCCACTTTACGGCTCGTGGTGAGGACCACGGCCCGTGTGAAGGCTCGTGGGGTTGCCTTCACTTTGTGGGGGCCATGTTATGGTGGCCTAGCCACTGGTCAAGGGACCACGGGCACCATGAAGGGCCGTGGTACCCTTGACGGCTCGTGAAGAGGGTCGTGGTTCCTGACACTAGGCTGCCCAATTAAGGGCATTATGGGAAATTCCTTTTTAAGTGGTTATTGAGTGAGGTCGTTTTGCCTAGACTTAGTACACCTATATAAGCTATTTTAACCCTTTAAACTCACCATTCACCTCATTATTTTCAAAAACCCAAATCAATTCCCAAAAGTTCATCCTCTCCAAATATTCTCTCTCTAGAACTTAAAGAAGAAGAAGAAGAAGAAGGAAGTTGGAGCTAGGGATCAAGAAGCAAGGTTCTTCACATCAACTTCATTAGGCTTTGTGGTTAAAGTATGGTAGTCCTTCATCCATGGATAGCCTTCATCCATAGAGTCCCTTCAAAATCCCAATTTCTAAGACAGAAATCCCCAAATGTTAGGGTTTGATTCCAAAGTCATGGGTTCCTTTCAAAATCGATTCTAATGATTGAATTATGTTATATTATGCATGAATTGATGATTTCCTATGGTTTTTATGTTGTATCCCCAAGAACCAATGAAATCCCCATATTTCTCAATTAAGATCTTGTGGTGTGGGTCTTGTTGATGAAGGAAGAATGATATGAAATTATGTATGTAGTGATTGGGTTACTTGAATTATGAGGATATCCATGTCTAATGTTTGAATTCTAAATGTGTTGATTGAAAGTGAGCTTGAACCTTGAAATGTCAAAGTATGAGAATTATATATATGTTTATGAAATCTATGTAAATGCTTTAAGAACACTTTGAGAGTGAAGTGTCTAGGATTATGATGTAGTTGTTGTGTTGTCGAAAGAACATTCTCATATACACACTTATGCATGGTTATGATATGATGTGAAAGGTTTTCTCACATAATGAAGATTCTAAGGTTGAAAGGCTTTCTCACCTAATTGAATCTAAGAAATGTATATGTAGACATGGACGGTGAAAGGTTATTCTCACGCATGATCTAAGAGCTATCCTATGAATTATGTTGGATTGAGTGTCAAGACATTCTTCCATAAATATGAATTAAGTCAAGACTTAATAACTACTCCGTGGGAATTAAAACTTATCACCGAGTGGATATTGTATATGAGATGGAAGCTTTTACGCTAGTTGAGTCCGGCTTCCAAATGGGATCCTTTTACGCTAGTTGAGTCCGGGTTCTCAAATATATGTCTCATGAGATGGAAAACTTTTACGCAAGTTGAGTCCGGATTTCTAGTAGAAATCTCCTTATCCCATAAACTATGTGCCCCGATTGGTTATTTAGATAATGGATCCACCTAAGCTAAAAGTATGGTTCTACCTTAGGCAAGTAGGACACCCCTTTTCGGTGTGGGTAACATCGGGGGATCATGTATAGCTCACATGGTCTCATGTCGGGTAAGGCTTATTCCTACAATAAGAACAAGAATATGAATTATGAACTATGGTTACTCAATAAGCTTTGTATATGAGCTTTCAAAGTCTTTTAAGATGATGATGACTATGTTGGCTACGTTTTATGACTTATGCTCTCCAAACTCTTAAAGCATGTTTAACTTAGTAAATTGCATACTTTCAAATGAAATGTCCCTTTTAGCATGTTTCAAGTGTTTTTATGCATGGCTATACTTAGTGCATTTTTGTACTAACGCATACTTTTCCTACATTTTTCCCAAGTGTAGGGTGCGGTTCTCGAGGTGATCATTCTAGTGGCTAGAGCTTGGACTTGAGTATTTTCCGAGCTTGGTGAGTCTTCATGGTTCGAGGACGAGTTTTTTTATATTTTAGTTTCTTTCATGTATTTCCCTTTTTGGATATGTTGTATGGGCTAGGCCCTATTTCATTCAAGATTGTAATAAATGGCTATATTGAGACAAAGAATCTAGACTTCCATTTTTATTTATGAAAATTTTAGTCGACTTGAAATGTGTTTTCTCTCATTTTTCTATTTACTTATGTTATGAGGACTAAGAGGCTTGTATGGGGTCCTTCGGAATTCTATACGACGTGTTACATCTAGGGGGTACCCCTGGGTTGTGACAATGATAGTGTTGCTGATAAATCCAAACCAGTACCGCGTTGCCACATTAAGATCCTTCTTTTCTATGGGCACACCGGCCTCTATCCATCTCGGGGTGGCATCAGATATAAGGGGTGCCACCCAACCCTTCAGGTCTTCCAAGGTCTTCTTCTAGATTAGATCAATATATTGGTGCATGAAATCATAAGTGCACCCCAGAATGGCATTGATATCAGCACCGTCACACTTCACCTTCTTGCCTCGGACCATGACAGAATCAACCGGCTTGAACGTTTTGTCCTTCTTCTTCCCCTTAGGGACCAGCTCACCATAGGCCGAATAAAACTACCAGATTCAATTGGGAATGTAGGGACCCCGGGGTTTGGTGAAAATTTCAAACTTGTGGAACTTGATGGTGTTCCACACTTCAGGAAACCTGTCCACCACACCGTCAGTAGACAATCCCTTCTCTTCAAGAATGGTCCTTAGTCCCTCGGCCTTGAGTCTGTTTAGTCACCGGGGAGGAGGACCCTGAACTGGTGGAGCTGGAACCACTGTCTGTTTCGTAGGAGGCAGTGGAGCTGAAGCTGGAGGGGTGGATCCGCAATCCTAGATGGATCATAAGAGATTTGGAACGTAGCTCCACTCTCCGGGCCTGTAGCAGCTGATCATCCTCAGGCTCAGAGATAGAAGCCTGAGAATCATGTGAGTCCCCCTCGTTGTCTGATGTGGTGAGGTGAGTCTCGTAGACCCCCTCACTGTCTGAGCTTGCCTCTTCCAGAGGCACAACTACGGGCTCCTTGCCCTTACCCTTGCCTCCCTTTTGAGGTAGCTTTGTTGCCTTTGCTCGGGATGCAGGTGCTTTCTCATTTATAACCATTCGACGTGCCCGATTTCGGGGCGGCATGTCTCTTCCAGACACTTTTGGTCTAGCCATTTCTGCAAAAACATAGAGACACGTTAGAAAATATTCCAGAAAAAGTGCAGAAAATTAGTTGTAGAAAGACTCGCCGAACCATTCGGCGAGTCGCCGAATCACTCTGGCGAGATGAGTCGGGCTCGCCGAAAGTTCCAGCACAAAAATTTCAAAAACTCAAAGCTGGTCGGTGATGTCCAGGGCTTTTCGGTGAATCGCCGACATCAATCGGCGAACTAGAAGTAGCTCGCCGAAAGTTACAGTATATTTTAAGGGATAGGGGTGCACATGCGTATTTCCGAAAGTTACAGACCACAAACTCAACATTTAGAGAAATTAAAGGCAATCTAGGGGGACTTAGGCGAACCGCCGAACCAATCGGCGAGCTCGACCCAGCTCGCCAAATGGCCCTTCGTGCCAGTTTTCTACCCCGTTCTTCAAAATCCAACCCGCAGCCCACGAAAAGAAAATTAAACACATACACTGTAAAATTAAAGTAAGACCCATACTACCCATTCCTTCGGGATACTCAGACTTCTATTTGGACAAAATTGGCCATTTGACGTCTTTTGCCCTTAAGAATGACGTCAACCGCTCCATCATTGGGCAAAATACGTAATTTGGCACAATCCGGGGTTACTCAGACTTCACCCAACTAGACCCAACACAAATTTAGCACAATCCAATACTTTAAACACGATTTCAATAAGCAAAGACATGGGAATCATTCATATACGAGCAATTAGGCACTAATTCAATTCATTTTGGGCATTCAAACAATTAAACAACGATTATCCAATAATATTCAACAACAAATTATCACTTGCATTCGAGTTCAACCACATATAGAGTTTGGGGTTCGGAAAAACCAACCTTTTATGCCGAAATGAGATTTGTAAAGCTAGGCAGCAAAGTAAAATCCAAATTCCATCCTAGAGCAAAGATTCCAAACGGTACGAGAGTAAAAATGTAAAAATTACAAAAAGATCTAATATAGGGTGTGAGAGTACGGGAGTTAAAAATGGGAGAAGATGAAGGATTTTGACATTTTAAACCGTTTGGCCTCTAAAACCTTTCAGCTCGCGCTCCATTCGACGATATAAGTCGAGCTCGCCGAACCACTCGGCGACGCACCGAGTGGTATTTTGGTTCAACGAGTTTTACAGAACTCCCACTAATTTAAGGGGTTCAAACGGCGGACAAAGTCGGGCTTGCCGACCTGTTCGGTGAGTCACCGACTAAGCTTTTAAATCGCTGAGTTTTACAGAATTCCCCATCAAGCTGGGTGGTTCCAACAGCGGTCCAAGTCAGGGCTCGCCGACCTCTTCAGCGATTCGCCGATTGGATTGTTGGCTCGCCTAATTGCCCATTTTCCAACACTTCTCATTTTTTAACTTACAAAATCAACACCCGTTATTCAAAAACAAAATTTAAAACATCAAAGACTTGGGTTGCCTCCCAAAAAGCACCTTATTTAACATGGCACGACGGAAATACAAATTTAAGCTTCATTTTTGGGGTTTGCCATTGTGTCACTAGGCAACCCTCCTTTTGGCCTTGGATTTAGATGACTCGAGATTTGACCCATCTGTGTTTCTAGCTGCTTGATAGAGACTGAATGAGAAGTCACCGTATGATTGAGAGTTGAGACATCCTCATTCACCTCTTTCAACACTTTGTCTGAACCTTCGACCTTGTTGAGAATGCGTGAGAGCATGTCTTCCGTTCAGACATTCTCTGAGTCAGCCTTTGGTTCCTTGGGCTTTTGACGCTCATGAGGTGGGATGTACCTATCCTTGTCACCCTCTCTTTCCTTCTAAGTGGTGTTACGATCATGTCATTCTCTATCACGATCTCTCCATCCATCATCTTTGTTCCAACCCGGATTTCCACCCGGCCTTTGATAGTTTTGACGAAAACCTCCTCCTTGATTTACAAGGAATTTCACTTCCTCGTTGTACAACGCTTCAAATTGTGCCTCCTCAGGATTTGCTCCACCAACACCTAAAGCATTTACACTTTTCAACCCACTACCCATCACATTTTTCGACAATAAGTCCAGCTGGGTCATCATTTTTGCAATGCTGTGGTCTCTCTCTTGATCCTTCTCGATCTGCTCCTTTGTCATTCTAAAGGTGAGAGGAGACACTTGGTCCTCACGAGTGTACCATGCTCCATTGATTTTTTTCATATGATCTAGGAGTTGAGATGTGACATCCCAAGGCTGTTGCATTATACCACCGGGAACAACTTGATCAACAACTCTTTTGTTCACCGAGTCAAGACTCCTGTAAAAATATTGCAACAAGACATCATGGGGCAGTCCATGAGTTGGGCACTGAAGTAATAGCTTCTGAAACCTCAGCCACGTCTCGTGGATTGGTTCGCCTTCCAAGCGTTTGTACCCTTGAATGCTATCCCTTATGGTCATCATCCTTGATGGGGGAAAGTACCTCACATAGAACACAACAGTCAACTCATCCCAAGTTTTAATGGAGTTTCTCGGAAGATCAGCCAATCACTTTGTGGCTTCTCCCATCAAAGAGAATGGAAATAATCGAAGACGGACCGATTCTTGAGAAATGTTTTAGAACGAGAAAGGTTCACAAACGTCAACGAAATTCCTAACATACTCATGGGGATTCTCATGAGCCAGCCCTCCAAACAATCCTTTCAATTGTAGGAGTTGAAGCAGTGTGCTAGTGATGTGAAAAACAGTGTTCCCTTCAGCAGGAGGTAGACGTATAGCTCCGACACCACCCAATTGGATAGGGTCGTTAACATCGTTCAAAGTACCTATATCGTCTTGGTGGCCCACTTGGCTACCATTGCTCCCGTTCACGCTTATTTCTTCGTATGTTCAACACAACCAACACAAACACAAACAACATAAGTCAATTCCACTATAACACAAAAAGAACACAATTCAAACTTCAATAATAGAATTTCAAACAACACCACTCCCCGGCAGCGGCACCATTTTGATTAACGTTTCAAGTACACCTCATCCGATTCTAGGTGCAAACGATCTTTATTCAGTATAAAACCCAACGAAGAGTTGGGGTCGAACCCACAGGGAGCGGTACGTGTCTAAAATTCAGTTATAAAGTATAAAGTGGTCTAATTGGTTAAAGGAATGTAAATTATCGTAAACATGTAAACAAGTCTAAAGGGAGTGACAACAAATGTCAGATGGGGGTTTTGATTTGTCAATTAACAACTACAACACAATCAAACATGGGAAAGTAACAATATAGAGAAGAATTCTCAGGATTTGATCGATTATAGGCAAATTTCACTGTATGGGTAATTGAAATTACTAACAAATAGCTAGATATCAGCGGGTAGGCTAGACTATAGATGCAATAGTTTTCTCTCGAACAACTAATACGATTCAGGTGATTTCTTTCGAACATCAACAAGCTTAGCAAATAAGAACAGCCCACACCTTAATTCATCCACTCTCTCGAGCTAGATGGGTAGAATCAGATTTAGAATTTACTTTTCGAGCTAAACCCATATCAAACCAATAACTACAACCATTAATCGAAAGCTTTGGTTCTAAAACTTCTCTCTCAAGCAAGCCTAGAACTCTATACTAGAATTGCATTTGCAACTACAGTTCAAAGATCTTAACACAACTATCAATTAAACCCACATCAATTAAGCATTAAAATCAGTAAATAACAATACCCATAAGCTAATTCAGCCCATAATCACATGATCACACCCCAAGAATTG
Organism: Solanum etuberosum; assembly: GCA_029582245.1. NCBI lineage: Eukaryota > Viridiplantae > Streptophyta > Magnoliopsida > Solanales > Solanaceae > Solanum > Solanum etuberosum. Next base: position 2,519 of record JAJONR010005335.1, on the reverse strand, counting down.
GGGTTTAGCTAAACATCATAAAAGGTAAAAATAATTACCAACTCGATTGGCCATCAGCTGGGTAAGAGTCTTCAAGCCTTTACAATGTTTTCCAAGTGACAAATTCAAAGACCCACTTACAAATCCTCCAAATTTTCAATAAGAATTCAAAAACTTAAAGAAAAACTCTCAAACTAGAACTTGTGGATCAAAAACTATGTCGGAACTTTTTGGAACTCCCGAACTCTTCTTTTAAAATCCAATTTATAGTTGCCTGAGTTTTGGCCTGGAATTCCACTCGGCGGTATAAGTCGCGCCTCGCCGAGTGGTTTGGCGATCCACCGTTTTCTCTTTTCTATTGCCATTTTGCATTGGTCATCAGCATCTCAGGTCTTGTAACTTTGGGAGATCAAAGTTGCCATCGCAGAGTCGATCGGTGATTCGCCGACTGCCCATTTCTATCGCCAACTTGGTTCTTCCCTAGGGCTGGAGGGATGAAACTTTGGGCGAGCTAAAGAGCCACTCGGCGGTGCACCGAGTGGTCTTGGCGATCACCAGGATCGCTTTTTCTTCACTTCTTCAGCTTTTTAGTTCCTTTTTGTCCGGTCATGTCCTCGCCTTGCTCCTTAGCCTTAGTAGCTGCAAATCAACACTTTAACATCAGTTTAGGTCATAAATTAGGCATTTGAGAACACTTATGCTATCAAAACAAAGCCCAAATGAGTCGAAATCTCGGACTCATCAAGACAATACTTTGATATGTTTGTGATTGTGTTTATCGATGATATCTTAATTTACTCAAGAAGTGAGGATGAGCATACCAATCATTTGAGAATTGTGTTACAAGTTCTCAAGGACCAACAATTCTTTGCGAAATTTAGCAAATGTGAATTTTCGTTAAGATCTGTGGCTTTTCTTGGTCATATTGTGTCCGGTAACGGTATTGAGGTAGATCCTAAGAATACGGATGCGGTTAAGAGTTGTCCTAGACCTTTATCCCCTTCGAATATTCAAAGTTTCTTGGGTTTGGCTGGTTACTATAGAAGGTTGGTTAAAGGGTTTTCTTCGATTACCTCTCCATTGACGGCATTGACCCGAAAGAAGGTTAAGTTCATATGGTCTGAAGCGTGTGAGAAGAGTTTCCAAGAATTGAAACATAGACTTACCTTTGCTCTGGTGTTGACTTTACCAGATGGATCCAACGGATTTGTGGTTTATTGTGATGCTTCAAGAGTCGGGCTAGGGTGTGTTCTTATGCAAAATGGGAAAGTTATTGCTTATGCTTCACGGCAACTTAAGATTCATGAAAAGAACTATCCTACCAACGATTTAGAATTGGCAGTGGTTATTTTTGCCTTAAAGATTTGGAGGCATTACTTATATGGTGTCCATGTTGATCTGTTTACTGACCACAAAAGTTTGCAATATGTGTTTAAATAGAAAGATCTAAATCTTCGCCAAAGAAGGTGGCTTGAGTTATTAAAGGATTATGACATGAGTGTTCTCTATCATCCCGGCAAGGCGAATATGGTGGCAGATGCTCTTAGTCGGTTATCAATGGGTAGTATTTCTCATATTGAGGATGGTAAGAAGGAACTGGTTAGAGATGTTCATATATTGGTCTGATTGAGTGTTCGGTTGGTTGACTCTACCAAAGGCGGTGTTATGGTACATAATGGTTCGAAATCATCTTTTGTGACAGAGGTGAAATCCAAGCGAGGTATTGATCCGACTTTGGTTGAATTGAAGGAAGCGGTGCTTAAGAAATCCATAGAGGCTTTCTCCCAAGGGGGGTATGGTGTGCTTCGATGTCAAGGTCGTTTGTGTGTTCCCAATGTTGATGATTTGAGGGAGATAATTTTATCAGAAGCCTATAGTTCTCGATATTCCATTCATTCTGGAGCCACCAAGATGTACCATGACTTGTGGGAAGTCTATTGGTGGAATAGGATGAAGAAGGATATTGCGGAATTTATGGCTAAATGTCCTAATTGTCAACAAGTAAAAGTTCAGCATAAAAAACCGAGAGGTTTGTCCCAAGATATTAGTATTCCTACTTGGAAATGGGAAGATTTGAATATGGACTTTATTGTTGGTTTATCCCGTACTCGGCGGCAACATGACTCGATTTGGGTTGTTGTGGATCGAATGACGAAATCAGTTCATTTCATTCCAGTCAATGTTTCTTATTCAGCGGAGGACTATGCTAAGTTGTACTTGACAGAAATGTTTCGGTTGCATGGAGTTCCCTTATCCATTATCTCTGATCACGGTACCTAATTTACCTCTCAATTTTGGAAATCTTTTCAAAAGGGTCTCGGTACTCGTGTTAAGCTAAGTACGACCATTCATCCGCAAACCGATGGGTAAGTGGAGTGTACTATCCAAACTTTAGAGGATATGTTGAGAGCTTGTGTGATTCACTTCAAGGGTAATTGGTATGATCATTTGCCTTTGATTGAGTTTGCGTATAATAATAACTATCACACCAGCATTGGTATGGCTCCATTTGAGGCTTTTTATGGTAGGAGGTGTAGATC
>JAJONR010005334.1:0-27848 GCA_029582245.1 Solanum etuberosum | reverse complement strand
TTTATTCAGTTTTTAAGCTTTTGTATGCTTGAGTTAGTCTTCCGCTTGTAGTCAGCCAGGATGAGGGTTCGCTTGGGGACCAGCAATGGTTCTCGAGTGCCGGCCACGTCCAGGGTGTAGGCTCGGGTTGTGACATAAACTCTCAAAGATCGTCAGTTATTCGCTAAGTTCAACAAATGTGAATTCTGGTTACAGTCTGTCTCTTTCCTTGGGCATGTGGTATCGAGCGAAGAAATCTGAGTAGATTCTGAGAAAATAGAGGCAGTGAAATAATGGCCTAGACCCACTTCTCCAACAGTTATCATAAGTTTCTTGGGTTTGGCTGGCTACTACAGGAGATTTGTGGAAGAATTTTCATCCATAGCTTCACCATTGACTAAGTTGACTCAGAAAAAAGGTTAAGTTTCAGTGGTCAGATGAGTGTGAGAAAAGCTTTGAAAAATTGAAAACTAAGTTGACTACCACTCCGGTTTTGACTCTACCAGATGGTTCAGACGGTTATGTAATCTATTGCAATGCATCTAGGGTCGGCCTAGGTTGTGTATTGATACAGCGAGGTAAGGTCATAGCTTATGCTTCTAAACAGCTTAAGTTTCATGAGAAGAACTACCCGACTCATGACCTCGAGCTTGCGCGGTAGTATTTACCCTAAAGATTTGGAGACATTACTTTTATGGTATTCACGTAGATGTGTTCACAGATCATAAAAGCCTCCAGTATGTGTTCACCCAGAAGGAGTAAATCTTCGCCAGAGGAGATGGCTGGAATTCCTTAAAGACTATGATATGAATGTGCTTTATCATCCTGATAAGGCCAATGTAGTAGCTAATTCTCTTAGCATATTATCTATGGGTAGTGTAGCACATGTTGAGGAAGAAAGGAAAGAATTAGCAAAAGATGTTCACCGGCTTGCTCGCTTAGGAGTTGGTCCTATAGACTCGTCAGATGGTGGAGTAATAGTCAAGAATAGATCTGAATCTTCATTGGTAGCGGAGGTTAAGAAGTTGGTCCTGCAGACTCGTTATCCTATATTGCTTCATTTTAAAGGTGCAGTTCACCAGCAGAAAGTAGAGGTTTTCTCCCAAGGGGGAGATGGTGTGCTTCGTTATCAGGGTCGCTTATGTGTTCCTAAGGTGGGTGAGTTCAGGCAGAAAATCCTTTCCGAGGCTCATAATTCTAGTATTCTATTCATCTAGCTGCCACTAAGATGTACCGTGATTTACGGGAAGTCTTTTGGTGGAACGGCATGAAGAGAGACATAGCAGATTTTTTGACTAAGTGTCCTAATTACCAACAGGTTAATGTAGAAAACTAAAAACCAGGAGGTATGACTCAAAAGATTAATACTCCTACATGGAAGTGGGAAGTGATAAACATGGACTTCATTACAAGTTTACCTCGTACACGCAGACAACATGATTCCATTTGGGTAATAGTAGACAGAGTTACTAAGTCCACTCACTTCTTGGCTTTCAAGACTACAGATTCGGTGGAAGACTATGACAAGCTATACATTAATGAGATAGTCAGGTTGCATGGGGTTCCCTTGTCTATTATCTCAGATAGAGGTCCTCAGGTTACCTCTCATTTCTGGAGATCGTTTCAGAAAGTTCTTGGTACCCAGGTAAAACTTAGCATAATATTTCATCCACAGACGGATGGTCAGGCAGAGCGTACCATTCAGACCTTAGAGGACATGTTGAGAGCTTGTGTGGTCGACTTCAAGGGTAGTTGGGATGATCACCTTCCTCTTATAGAATTTGCCTACAATAACAGTTACTATTCTAGTATTTAGATGGCCCCTTATGAGGCATTATATGGTCGTAGATGTAGATATCCAGTTGGATGGTTTGAAGTAGGTGAGGCAGCATTGATTGGGCCTGATTCGGTTGATGAAGCTATGGGAAAAGTTCAGCTTATCAGAGATAGACTTAAGACAGCCCCTAGTCGTCAGAAGTCCTATGCAGATGTGAGGAGAAGGGACTTAGAGTTTGTGGTCAATGATTGGGTTTTCCTGAAAATGTCACCTATGAAGGGGGTGATGAGATTTGGCAAGAAAGGGAAGCTCAGTCCAAGGTATGTAGGCCTATACAAGATTCTAAAAAGGGTTGGAAATATGGCATATGAGTTAGAGTTGCCCGCAGAACTAGCATCAGTTCACCCAGTCTTTCACATTTCCCTGTTGAAGAAGTGTGTGGGTGATCCATCATCAATAGTGCCATTAGAGAGTGTGGCTGTGAAGGATAGTCTCAGCTATGATGAGGAACCAGTTGAAATCCTTGATTGTCAGGTTCGCAGGTTGAGAAATAAAGAAGTCGGTTCAGTGAAGGTTTTGTGGAGCAGTCAGTCCGTAGAGGGAGCTACTTGGGAAGCAGAAGAAGCCATGAAGGCCAAGTATCCTCATCTCTTTCCTTCCGATTCCGTTTTAGATTCAGATAATAGTTCCTCTTCAGTGTCTCAGTTTACTCTTGCATAAATTCAGTCTCAGTATCATGTTCCCTCAGTTATACTTGCATTTTCTGCGTATTGGCATGTTCTTAGACCTCAGTTTAGTCAAAAATCAAGTTTTAGTACTTAGTGGTAGGGATTGCTGCTCCTTCCCTCCATACTCGACTAGTTTAGACTTCATTCGAGGATGAATGTTCCCAAGGGGGAGATAATGTAACACCCCATATCCGAAAACAGACCAAACCGCAGATTTTCAGAAGGTACAGGTGCCACCGACAGGTGCCAACTATGTACTGTAGGGTGAACCACAGACTGTAGGTGGGGTCCGTGGTTGGTAACCCAAACTCGACCAAGAAATCCCCAGAAGACCCCGACCCATGGCCAAGACCTACAGACCGTAGGTGGGACCACGGTTCGTGGTCCAGGTCCGTGGATCGTGGCCCACAGCTCCCACATTTAGACATCAAACGATGACCTACCAAGACGGACCGTCGGTCAGTCCACGGTCTGTCGGTCTTGCTCATCGTTGGCCCCGATGACTTTTAAGTTAGGGTCATTTTGGTCTTTTCCCCTATGCGTTGGACACCTAAACTACGTCGTTTAACCCTAATATACGTAGTTTTTGTCAGTTTTAGCCTACTAACTTAAATCAGAACCTACCCTAATCAATCATTCACCAAAAATTCATCGATCTTAGAGCAAAACAAGAGAGGAAAGTCGAGCATCACTCTCCGAGAATGCAGTAAGTTTTCTTTGGTTTAAGCCCCGAACCCAAAAGATTTCTCCATTAAATTTGTCACCAGGTATGTGGGATTTCACTAGTGGGTTCCTTTCCTCCACTATGTCCCTAGAATTCAATCAGATTCTTGATTCTCCATATCATGTTTAGACGTAGGATTTCTCAAACCTTGCAGAATTGTTGTGAATTAGCTGTTTTAGTATTCCGAATCAGATTATCATGTTTTCATGAAATTGTTGCTTAGTTCTTTGCATGAAATTCAGAACCCTAGTTGTGTACATTGGTTTAGTTCATGAATTACTCTATCTAGGTCAGTTTAAACAGATACACATGCCTCAGATTCCGAATGTTCCATTGTCAGTTATAAATGTTGCATTCTCAGTTAGCATGTCAGAATATTGAGCTGTCCAGTATAATTCAGTTATGTTTTATTGTTCACATTTCTAGTTGGGATTAGGCTTAGACTGAGTGGACTAGGGTTTAGCATACCCGTATAGTCCCAGAACTACGTGCCCTATAGGTTTATAAGTTCCCTCTGTGGGTATTATATTTAGTGATCACGCCAGTCATGCCTTTATACCCTTGGCAAGGTATATTGGGTCCTCTTGATGGGACGTATACATCGGACTCGACGTTTAGCTCACGTGGTTTTATGTCGGTTATTAGTTGCTCCCATGGTCAGAATTTAATGCATTTGACCAGGCTTTCAGTTGTATTTCAGTTTTCAATTTTAGCATGTTATGTACCTGTCATTGTATTCATTTCGGTATTTTTCCAGCATGTCCAGATTATATTATTGCTTAGTATGTTTGTTCAGCTTTATCCTATCCTGCATGCTCAGTAGATTCCAAGTACTGACGCATACTTTGCGCTACATCCTTTCATGATGTAGGTTCAGCTACTCAGCATCCAGATCACGCGTAGATCACTTTCCGATCAACATCCAGTAGCTTCAGTGGTGAGTCCTCATACTTCGAGGACAACATACATGTGTTTTCAGATTTAGTCATTTACTTTTAGTTTCAGTTTTGCTAGAGTTAGCTGGGGCATGTCCCAGCAACTTTAGTCAGTTAGAGGTTATTTCATACATAATTTAGTTTTAGCATAGAATTACTCATAAGTATTTGATATATTTAGAACAGTGTTGGGTATTCCCCACTAATAGTTATATCATGATTGAGCTTCCACATCAGTTTAATTGTTATAGAATTATTCAGATCTGCTTATGATATGCCAGCTCAGGGTTAGATTGGGGTCATTCGTGATCCTAGGTCCCGTTTTTACGTCAAGGGGTTAGCCTCGAGGCGTGACAATTGTCATTGTGGTGGTGTGGTGGGGCAGGAGAAATGATTTTATTTGTTCTTTTATTTTGAATTTTGGGTACAAACTAAATAAAAATAAAGTATACATACCTAATTGTTTAAGTAAATCATCTTTTATTTAATCAATTATTTATATATGGATGTTATCATTATTTCCCTCAACTTTTCTCCCTTCTTCGTATTGTGAATTCTCATAGTTATTACATTAATTATTTCTATCTTTTATCTTTCCTTATATTAACTTTTGACCATAATTTTTCATATTATTATACCGCTCCTATATATGTGATAACACGATCTTGTTATTTTTCCTTGGACGAAACATGCTTGGTTGAATAAATTGAAAATTGTTTACAGGTATATGAGTTATATATTTGTTGGGTGTAAGATAAACAGGTGATTATATATATGATTTCACAGATAGAATATATTTTTTAAATTTATCTTTAGTTTTTTCGGTAAAAAAAAGGAAACCTTTCTCAGTTAACTTTGGACAGTCAGATAACTATCTATGATTTATGTACACTGTCAATCGAGAAACAAAAAGAACGTCATATATTATATAATTACTTATAAAATAAAAATTAATATACAAAAATAGTTATAAAAAATAAAATGTAGTTGTTCTCCACATGTTCATATGACATCTAAAGAGATTAAGTGGAATACACGTGCAAAGCACATCTGGTTGGATGACAAGAAAAGTACACACCAAATATCGTCTATAAGGTAATATTACTGAGATACGACTAATTACATGATTGAACCTCATCAAATTAAAATTTAACTAATAAAAATTTTCATTGACCATCTTCATAGGTTCGTGTGAATAAGACATATATATGACGATCCACATTGAACGTTCACAAAAGAATCTGCAATTTTATATTGTGTAAAGCTTATTATTCAAATCTTTGCTTAAATTTTCTGAATTGATAATCACGTGCAACGCACGTCTCACAAAACTAGTACACACATATATATATATATGTATATATATATATATATATATATATATCCTCCTTTGCAACAATAGGAAAATAACATTAGTCTTCAATTACTGCAAATTGGTGGAATTATTGGTCCACCTTTGCTACATGGCTTTTACAACTTTGTCAAAATTATATCACTTTGCAGATAAGTGATAGAAGAAATATTCTACCTAAGTTTGATTTTCTTATGGTCATTGATGTCTCTGCCTACATCATCATGAACCATTCTACTCTATAAAAGGGCCATCAACTCATTAGTTCAAAATAGACAAAAATAGAGAAGCAATAGAGAGTATAGAGACTAATCCACAAACTATTTCTTAGTTTGTGAGAAAATAGTGTGGAAGTATTTCACAACTAAGGGGTACACCCTAGATGTAACATGAAGTATAGGACCCCGAGAGGCCCCATACAAGCCACTTAATATTCATAACATAAGAAATAGAACAAAAGAGGTAAAAACAACATTTCAAGTCCAAAAGTTTTATAAAAGTAAAGCGGAAGTCTAAACACGTTATCTCAATAGCCATCTAATATAATAGAATGAGATTGGGGCTAGCCCATACATCATGTCCAAAACTAAAAATAAGAAAGCAACTAAGAACAATGAAAGTCCTTCCTCGAAGCATGAGGACTCACTAAAGCTTGGGAATCTCGCAATCAACCTCTAGCCACAAAACTGAGAATCTTGATTGTCGGACCCTACATTTGGGGAAATGTAGGCAAGAGTATGCGTTAGTACGAAACAATGTACCAAGTATGATAGTCATGCATAAAACATTTAAATCAGGCTAAAAAGGGAAATTTCATGACATGCAATTGACCATGCTAAAACATGATATAAAAGAGTTAGAAAACATAGGTCATAAAATATGGTCAATGCAAGCTAACATCTTTAAAACCTTTGAACACATATGAGATACTTCTTGACGTAATCTTAGTTCATTATTACTGTGGGAAGTAGCCTTAACCGACATAGAGACCATGTGAGCTATAACATGATCCCCCGGTGTCTCCCACACCAAAAAGGATTGTCGTACTTTCCAAGGTAGAGACCATGAACTTCTAGCTTAAGTGGATCCACTAGTTAATGTATATCTAGACAATAATCATTTGGGGGCACTAGGTAAGACATAAGGAGATTTCTTCTAGAAACTCGGCCTCTACTAACGGAGAGCTTCCATGTCAATATCCTCTCGGTGATAAGCATAAATCCCACGGAATAGTCATTTTTCACTTGTTCATATTATCCATGGAAGGGAACGTCATCTTGCCAATCCAAACTAGTTCATACGTCATCCATGGAAAGGTATGATTCAATAACCAATCCAAGCTAGGTTTCATTATGATAGCTCTTTATCTTTGATTCATTTAGGTGACAAACCCTTTCAATCTTAGAACCCTATATTATGTGAGAAAATCTTTCACATTCATTCTTTCATGTGTATATGAGAAAATCCTTTCAATAATACAACAACAACATCATTATTGATACTTCACTCTCAAAGTATTCTTAAATATTTTCATAGATTTCATAAGAACATGCATAATTCCATAATTCACCTTTCAATGTTCAAAACCCACTTTCAATCATTAACATCTAGAAAACATGGATTAGACATGGGTTTCATCATAAATTCATGTAATTCTATCAATTTACGCTTGATTTCATAAACTCTTCTTTCATAATGCAAGACCCATATTACATGCTCTTAACTGGAAAATAACATGGGGATTTCATGGGTTCATAGGGGAAACATCATAAAATAATAGTATTTCATCAACTTATGCATAAAAGATCATAATTCAATCATTTAAATCAATAATCAAGAGAACCCATGACAATTGAAGAAGATCCTACCTCACTTGGGGATTTCTAGCTTTAAAAATAGGACAATTTGGGAACTCCATGAATAGAAGGAATCCATGGATGAAAACTATCATACCTTGAAGCCAATTTCTTATCTTCAATGGAATAATGGAGACTTCATTTTATACCATAGGTTGAATCTTCTTCTTCAAGCTTATAGAGAGAGAAATATCCTTGGGAGAGAAAGACTCAACTTCTTTTGGTGATTTTGAAGAGAATGAGGTGAATGAACTAATTTGGGGGGTTGAAATCACTTATATAGGTTTATAGATGATGTATAAAATGACGTAGTATAGGGATAAAATAATTAGGAAAAGACCTAACTACCACTAAGATAACTTCCGACCATTCATCGACGCCCCTTGACCGACGGACGGTGGACTGACTGACGGTCCGTCCTTCATCACCGTCGTTCTCCGTCAGAAAGTTTGTTTAGGGGTCCTGACTTACGGACCCTCGACCACGAGACGTGGACCACATGACGCTCCGTTGTTCTGGCCGTGGTTCGGGGTCCTCTAGACCTTGTAGGGTGGCCAACCCACAGACAAGACCCATGGTCCGTGGTTCACCTCAAGGGCCGTGGTTGGCCTCCGTTGGATGGAACCAAAAGCTTCTGAAAACCTACTATTATGCCCTTCTCAAATCCAGGGTGTTACAATATCTCTCCCTTGAGATCATTCGTCCTCGAATGAGATTCAAGCTAGTACGAAAAGAGTAGGAGAGAAACTAACAACCCAGTCATCAATGCAACTTCATCTAAATGCATTTAACCAAGGAGGAAATATCGACTCCAAGCTAGGACATACCCAAAACATCATAAGATGGGGTTGGAAACTAAATGTAACAGCCCATCATGCATGCAATACACATATCCGAGGAGGAAACATCAACTCCAAGCTCAACACATCACAAAACATCTCATCATGAAGTCTATAAGCAACTCACACTCAATGCACATAAACATGTTGATATCAATGAAATAAACTCATTTTCTCAAAACTTAAACTTTTCATGAATCATGCATAGTAAGGAAATCATGAAAACATTTAAGACATATGACTCCAAAAAAAAAGAGTTTGTCACGCCCCGAGCCTACACCCTGGGCGGGACTGGCACTCGAGAACCATTGCTGGCCCCAAGCAAACCCTTGTCCTGGCTTACTACTCAGTGGAAAACTTTACTCAACAAAGAGAAATTCATGAATAAACTAGAATGTTATAAAAGGAAACATTCAACTGGCCAGTAAGGGAACTCAAGTCCTTATAATCCAAACAACTTAAATGAACAAGACTAATGAACTAATAACTATCTGTCTATGAAGCCTCTAATATTATAAGAGATGTCGAGATAAGACCCCTGATCATCCTAACAACTGAATTAACAAAGAAATAAAAAGGAATCCTCCGAAGAGCAAGGAGGCTCACCAAATGACTCTGAAATGCTCGACTGGATCAACGAGGCAATGGATGCTGATCCTAGTTACCTGTATCTTCATCATTAAATAATGCAGGCCAAATGGCGTCAGTATATTGAATGTACGAGCATGCGAGGGAAAATATAAACAAGACATAAGCTTGAACTGGAATCTGAAAGAGACACCTACCTCTTCTCAACTCAACTCTACTCATTTCTATATAAAGAAGTAATAAGGATGCAGTATAAAGAAAAGCTTTAAAACATGAAGATAATAACTCAGTGTATAAGAAAAACACAATAGTACTTAGTTTTGTATATAAAAATACAAGTAACTCTGTGGGAGATTCTCTAATCGACAACCATCACTATGAGCTATGTGATGATACATCGTCTTGTCTCACGCTGCCAGGGCCGTTCTATACCTTGCCGGGGGTATAAAACCTACTACTAAGTGGATCCACTTGTATACTCTAAAAGCATCAAGGAATCATCTAAAAAGTATGATCCTTGTCTACCTATATTGGCTACACGATTTATAGAGACTTTGAATTATCTAAACTCAAACTCATCCCCAAATCGGTGCTCAATACAACTCCCAAAATATAACTAGCTCATATGTTTAAAAACATAACTCTTTTTATGGTTTGAGATATTACTCAAAAACTAGCTTAAAAGCTCTCTTGGAAATCGATGTTTCCTCTCTTGTTTAAATGTGAAAACATTTACTCTTTGGGAATATTTAGTTCCCATATAATATTTTGAAGAAAATGAACTTCACTCTTACTCTTACTCAACTCAATGCTCTAGTCTTAAAACAAGTTTAAAACATTTGTAAAAGACTTTTGAAAACAATCTAAGAACTCTCTAGACTTGGCTCTTAACTTCCCTCGAATTTGAATTATGGATTCAAGGTTTATGATCTCATGTTATGGATGATCTCTAGATGTTTATATGTACCTTAGAGTGTAGAAATCAAATAGAAAACATAGGTACGATTCGAGGTAACTCAAGCGGAAAGAAGTTGGAAAGGGTAGAGGACTTGGCGACCCTGGCGTACTGAGTGGAACAAAGTGCCAGACCCTGAACTACAGAAGGCTGGTTGGGGCGCACTAAGTGACGCGGCGCCCCAGGGGAAAAATACAGAAGCCTTTCTCTGGCGCACTGAGTGGTGCGGTGCGCCAGCCCCCTTCCCAAAAAACCCACGAATTTCCTTGTTCATTTTTTCGACCCTAATTCGTTTAGATTTGATTGGTTTCTTCCCAAACACGTAGAATTCGAATACCCAACCAAAGTATACAAGAATCTACTCCAAAACAACCTTAAATTTCATCAAATCATCTAAAGAACCTCTCCAAAACTCAATAATCAAGATACAAATGAAACTTCGACAAAATTCATCAAGAACTCATATTTTCTACCTTCAAGAAGGTAAATACGCTGATCTTAATCATGATTGACGCGTGGGTGAATGGACCCAATGCTATGTGATCTCACTTACCTCGTAGGGATTAACCCTTGGCAGATCCACAAGTGAAACTCAAGAACGCGATGAACTTTGGCTTTTCTCCTCTTTTCTCCTCTTTTCTCTTCTCTCAAAGCCCTAGCGTAATTTTGTAAAGAGTAAACTGAACCAAATCAGTTTAGATCCAAATTCAATTACTAAAAACGAATTTAGCTAATTTGGTAATGAAAAGACCATAGTACCCCTCTAAAATCTGGGTGACTTTCCTTTTCCAGACAGCCCGACTTCAAACGGGCATATCTCCCTCATATGAGCTCGAAAACTAGCAAACTTTATGGCGTTGGAAAGATAATTCAAAGGCCTTTCATTTGATATCTTATAGCCCACCTAACTCATCATGTGCTTAGAGTTATGATAGTTTGAAGTTGACCCAAAACTCATACTTAGCCTAACTTGCAAAAATTTCCAATTTTAAATCTTTCCAAAAATGGTTTCTTTCTAATTCTAGTTCTTTCAAATAGCGAGGTGTTACAATATCTCCCCCTTGGGAACATTCAACCTCGAATGAGATTACTCTAAGTAGACTAAGGGTGTAAAATCTAACATCCAGCTCAAACACCCATCAAGCAAAATATAAATACAACAAGCCTACTTAAAACAAATGCCAAGGAAAGGATTAGTACCTTAATTTGGAATTTCTCCGAACTCGAAAATATGTGGGTACCTCTTCTTCATGTCCACCTAAGCTTCCCAAGTAGCTTCCTCAACAAACTGATTTCTCCACTGAACTTTGATTGATGCTACTTCCTTGGTCCTCAACTTGCGAACCCAAACCTTTCTGGAATAACTTCCAAAATTGTGCACCTCTATCTGAAATAATGGACACTGGAACTCCATGAAGTCTGACTACCTCTTGAATATATAACTTGGCATAATCCTCAGTGGAATGGATAGTCTTTACCGGCAAAAAGTGGGCTGATTTAGTCATTCGATCTAAAGTCACCGAAATCGAATCACGCTTTCTGCAAGACCGTGGTAAACCTGTGATAAAATCCATATTGATCATCTCCCACTTCCATTCCGGAAGATCTATATTCTGAGCCATACCACCGGGCATCTGGTGCTCTACCTTCACTTGTTGGCTATTCGGACACTTAGCAACAAACTCTGCAATACCCTTCTTCATACTACTCCACCAATAAACCTCTCTCAAATCACGATACATCTTTCTGGAACCCGAATGGATACAATAGCTGGAGCTATGAGCTTCCTTCATGATCTTCTCTTGGAGTTCATCCACCCTTGGTACACAAAATCTACCTTGATACCTCAATACACCATCTCCCCCTTGTTCAAAAGCCATCACTTTTTGCTTATGAACATTTGCCTTTAATTCAAGAAAAATAGGATCTTGGTCTTGTTTCTCTTTCACTTCAGACACTACTGATGATTTAGCCCCATTCATCACCACTAGTCCTCTTTCATTGGAATCCATCAAACGAACTCCTAGTCGCGCAAGTCTGTGTACATCTTTAGCTAACTCTTTCTTGTCTTCCTCAAAATGGGTCGTACTACCCATAGACAATCTACTCAAGGCATCAACAATAACATTAGCCTTACCTGGGTGATAGAGAATACACATGTCATAATCCTTAAGTAACTCTAACCACCTTCTCTGTCTGAGATTAAGCTCTTTCTGACGAAATACATATTGAAGACTTGTGATCGGTGAACACATCTACATGAACACCATAAAGATAGTGATGCCATATTTTCAAAGCAAATACAACGAGAGCCAACTCTAGATCATGGGTCATGTAATTCTTCTCGTGAATCTTAAGCTGTCTGGAGGCATAAGCTATAACCTTGCCATTCTGCATTAACACACAATCCAAACCAACTCTGGATGCATCACATTAAACCACAAAGCCTTGCGTACCCTCTGGTAAGGTCAATACTGGTGCAGTAGTCAACCACCTTTTCAATTCCTAAAAGCTTTTCTTACAAGCTTCAGACCATTGAAACTTAACTATTTTCTGAGTCAACTTAGTCAATGAGGATGAAATAGATGAAAACCCCTCGACGAACCTTCTATAATAGCCAGCCAAACCCAAGAAACTCCTAATGTCAGTTGGAGACGTGGGTCTATTCTAGTTCTGCATTGCCTCTATCTTTTGAGTATCAACTCAAATTCCATCTCCAAAAAAAATATGGACTAAGAATGCCACAGACTCAAGCAAAAATTTACACTTAGAAAACTTAGCATATAACTCCTTATCCTTGAGAGTCTAAAGGACTATTCTGAGATTACTACCATGATCTTTCTCACTCCTCGAATAGATTAGAATGTCATCAATGAATACGATAACAAAGATATCTAAACATGGCTTGAATACTCTATTCATAAGGTCCATGAATGCTGCATGAGCATTGGTAAAAACAAAGGACATAACTAGGAACTCATAGTGACCATAGCGGGTCCTGAAAGTTGTCTTAGGAATATCACCTTCTCTTACTCTCAACTTATGATAGCCTGATCTGAGGTCTATCTTAGAAAAACAAGTGGTAACCTGAAGTTGATCGAAGAGATCATCAATTCTCGGAAGAGGATACTTATTCTTGATAGTAACCTTGTTCAACTGACGATAATCTATACACATTCTAAGAGAACCATCTTTCTTCCTCACAAATAAGACCCGAGCTCCCCAAGGTGAGACACTTGGTCGAATAAAGCCTTTCTCAAGAAGATCTTTCAACTGCTCTTTTAACTCTTTCAACTTTGCTGGAGCCATTCAATATTGCGGAATAGAGATAACATGATTATCGGGAAGAATATCTATACCAAAATCTATTTCTCTCTCAGGAGGGAAATAGAGATAGCATGATTATCTCATGATTGTGGAATAGAGATAGCATGTTTTAGAAGGTGGTTGATCCAACCACCTCAAAAGAAGCTTGTGGGATTTTACAAAATTCTCTTCAAGGAGTTGATAAAGTAAAGAAGATAAAACTTCAAACTCTAAGGGCTGACTTTGAAGTTTTAAAAATGAAAGAATTCGAATCCATTTTGGATTTCTGTTCAAGATTGATGGTTGTTGTAAATCAACTAAGAAGATACGGGGAGGAAGTAGATGATGTGCGTGCGGTAGAAACGATCCTTTGTTCTTTAACACATAAATTTTATTATGTGGTGTGTTCTATTGAGGATTCTAAAGAATTAGACTCTATGACGGTAGATCAATTGGAAGGTTCTTTATTAGCCCACAAAGAGAAAATGAAAAGGAGAAAAAAAGAGCCACTAGAGTAACTTCTTAAAACTCAGGCATCCTTCAAAGGATTTGAAGGTGAGAAAAGTTACAAAGGAAATGGAAAATGGCGAGGCCGTGGAGGTCATGTAGGCCGTGGAAGAGGAAAAAGTTATACCATCAATTCAACAATGAAGATAAAAGTCACCAGTCATTCAGAGGTTGTGGTTGTGGTCAACGAGAAGGTAGAGGACGTGGAGCCTATCAAGGTACAAATGAAATGCGATATGACAAATCTAAAATTGAGTGTTATAACAGTCATAAAATTGGACATTACTCTTCGGAATATCGTAGTAATGTTTAAGAGACAGTTAATCTTGTTGACAACAACAAAGACGAAGATGAGTCAACGTTGTTATTAGCACTCAAAGAAGAAGATAGAGATGATTGAAGTTCATGTATCTTGATAATGGAGAAAGCAATTATATGTGTGGCCACAAAGATAAGTTTGTGGAGATAAAGTGTCACGACCCGAGCCTACACCCTCGACGTGGCCGGCACTCAAGAACCATTACTGGTCTCCAAGAGAACCCTCATCCTGGCTGACTATAAGTGGAAGACTAACTTGAGCATACATAAGCATCAAATTAAAAGAAATGTTTAAAAATAGTTTACTGAATCTCAAAACTTCACTGAATATACTGAGTATGAAACATAAGTTTTAAATAAAATATCTGAAACTGAAAGATTCTCCAAAACTGCCTATCTATGAAACCTCTACTATATATAGACGAGTGTCGAGACAAGACCCATGACTACACAAAATGCTACTAATACTAACAACACATGAAAGTGGAGTCCTCCGGAATCAAGCAGACCTCACTCGAAAGTTGATGAGTGGATGAAGTGATCTCAATAGACTCTTTTTAAGGATCCTAAGGACCTGTATCAGCATCATTAAAAGTTGCAGGTCGAATAACATCAGTACATTGATTGTACGAGTATGTAATATAGCTGAATAACAAATAACTGAAAGAAAGGACTGCAATAGATAACAATGTACTCAAGTTGAATGTAAAGAAATAAAGGAGTTAAATCATTTAAAACTTTACAAAAATACTTACTCATCTTTGAACTCAACATATTAAGTGATAATAAAAATATACTTTTAACTCTATTTGGGAAATTCTCTAACCGACAACCATCGCTATGAGCTACTTGATGATACAACATCTTACCCACGCTGCTGGAACTATCCTATACCTTGCCGGGATATATAACACCTCAACTAAGTGGATCCACTAAGTTCTACCCGAAGGCACTTAGGATTCATCTAAAAAGTATGATTTTGTACCCATGTTGGCATATATGGTTTATGAGGAATGTGAGTTGTCTGAACTCATACCCATACCGGTGCTCAATAATACTCCCAATAATATATACTCATGCCCAATGTTTAAAAACATACTCTTCTTCTACTTTGAGATAATTGCTCAAACTATCGTCTTAAAAGAGGTAACTGCTCTTGAAATGTCTTTGAACTCACAACTCATTTAGAAATCAAAGTTTCTCTTTTATCAATGTAAAAACTGATACATTTGGGAATACTTAGTTCCCTTATACTCTTTCTCAATTCATACATGAAAACTCTTTCTAAAAAATATATCAAAATCATATTGTGATATGATCATTGATGACTCGGAAATTTATACTGCATAAATATTGATGGCATAACTAGATACCATAATGCTTAAACATTGATGGCATACTCTATTGTCATACTAATCATGTTTTAGAAACTCTTTCTCAAAACTCATCATTACTTCCTCAAAAACTCTATTTAAAACTCAAGTGTAGGCTTTTAAAAACTTTTCAAAATATATAACTCAAATCATAGGGTTCATGTGGAATTATGGACATGAACGACTCTACTTAGGGATCTTAATAGCAATAATGAAACTCAGTAGTCAGAACTCCAGACTCAAGAACTCAAAACTCATAACTCAACGATATTTCTCCTCTCAAAAATATTCAATTCATAGGGTTCATGCTGAAATATAGACATTAACGAATCAACTCAAGAATTTTAATACACAACATATAATAATTCAATAATTAGGAATAGAATTTCAAAAATAAAAAATCAACTCATCTGATGAATACTCAAATCTAAGGATAGAATCTTAGATTACTCTTTTACTTATTAGAAAGTAGATGTAGGGTGCGAGGATGAACTAGTCAAACACTATGATAGCCTTACATACCTAGAAGAACAAGGTTGTTGAAGAATCTTGAAGAAGAACTTGATTAGAAGCCTTGAAACCCTAACTTGAAAGACGAAAATCAAGAAAACCTTTCTTGAGATTTCTTGAATTAGTTTCTTGGTCAAGAATTATGATTTTCATTAGTGATTCATAATTGTATGGAGGAATTTGAGATGGAAAGAATGGAATTCTTGGAGAAAGACTTACCTTGAAGAAAAATCTTGATAAAGAATCTTCAAAATATTTAAAGAATCTTGAAAAATATTGAAAGAATCTTGAATGGAGTCTTCTACTTTGATTTTTCCTTAGGGTTTTGCCTTAGGTTTTGAGAGACAAGAGAATGATGGATTAAGAGATGAAAATCTATTTGTTTTGAGTCATTAATTAGTAAAGAAATTCGTTTAGGGTTTTCTAAGAGGTAAAAAGACCAACACGACCCTTTTTAATGTTTTCCCGTCGCTAATTCATCACGTCACTGTATCAGGTTACTGAAATGGTAATAACTTTTTACTCAAAACTCAGATTGTTGTGAAATTGGTGTCGTTGGAAAAAAGATTCAAATAACTTTAATTTGTTAGGTTATGGGCCACATAACTCTTCATATTCTAGGAGATATGGTCGTTTTAAGTTGAACCAAGTAAACTCTTACATCAAAACTTAATCGGTAAGGAAACATTCAACTCAACTTTGTGCTAGGAGTTTTTAGTGACCTTAATTGATATCCAAAATCATTCCCATACTAAAGAATTTACCTTTACAAATATAAGAAATTTAAGAATAACCTCATAATACCTTATGTGCAAATAAAGAATAGTTCGGGCCTTAGCTTAAGAAATTTTGGGGTGTTACATAAAGATGACGTTGAAAGGTAATGTGTCTTTTGGAGATACCTCAAAGATTCAAACTGAAGGGATAGGTACGATTTTGATATCTTGTAAACATAGTGGCCATAAATTGATTAACAATGTTTATTATGTGCCAAAATTGAAAAGTAATATTTTGAGTTTGGGTCAATTTCTTAAAAAAGGATATGATATTCATATGAAAAATATGCATCTTTTACTTTGAAATTCAAGTAACAACTTAATTGCTAAAGTGCATGTGGCAAAGAATAGGTTGTTCCCTTTAAATATTAAAACTATCGATGCAAAGTGTTTGAAGATTAATGTGCAAGATGACTCATGGTGTTGGCATATGAGATTTGGGAACTTGAACTATGAAGCGCTCAAATCAATGGGAGACACAAACATGGTTGATGGGATACCGTCAATCAACCATCCAAATCAATTGTGTGAAGCTTGTCTTTTTGGAAAACATTCAAGGAGGAGTTTTTCAAGAGAGACTACATCAAGAACAAGCAAGCCACTTGAACTTGTACACACCGATGTGTGTGGTCCAATCGATCCACCTTCTTTTGGCAAAAGAAAATACTTCTTGCTCTTTATTGATGATTTCAATAGGAAGACTTGGGTATACTTCTTGAAGCAAAAATCTGAAGTTTTTGTTGCCTTTAAAAATTTCAAAGCACTTGTAGAAAAAGAAAGTGACTATGAAATAAAAGCATTAAGGTCTGATAGAGGAGAAAAATTCACTTCAAAAGAATTTAATGACTTTTGTCAATCTCATGGATTTCATCACTCTCTAAAAGTCAATCTCATGGATTTCATCACTCTCTAACGGTACCTTACTGTCCCCAAAAAAATGGAGTTGCAGAAAGAAAAAATAGAACAATTCTTAACATGGCTAGATGTATGTTGAAAGCTAAACATTTACCAAAAGAGTTTTGGGCCGATGCTATTTCTTGTGCAGTTTATTTGAGCAACAGGTCTCCAACAAAAAATGTACAAGATAAAAAAACCTCAAGAAGCATGGAGCGGAAGAAAGCCAAGTGTAAAGCACTTGAGAATCATTGGAAGCATAGCCTATGCTTATGTTCCACATCAAGGGAGAGCTAAACTTGACGATCGTAATGTCAAGTATGTGTTTGTTGGCTATGATGCGAGTTCAAAAGGCTACAAATTGTACAATCCAACCAATAACAAGGTGGTGGTGAGTCGTGATGTTGAATTTGATGAAGAAGCATCATGGAACTAGGAGGCTCCGGAAGAAAGAACATATGATTTTCTTCCATACTTTGGATATGAAGAAGAATAGGAGACCATGGCACCTGCACAGGATGCAACTCCGCCTCCTTCACCAGCAAATGGTGCATCCCCGTCTACTCAAGAGAGTTCATGTGAAAGACCACATAGGATGAGGAGCATCCAAGAACTCTATGATGACACAGAAGAAATTACTAATTTTGATTTTTTGTGTTGTCTCTTTGCTGATATAGAACCAATGAATTTTGATGAAGCTTTTACTGATAAAAGGTGGAGATAAGCCATCAAGGAGCAGATCCAGTCAATAGAGAAGAACAACACTTTGGAGTTAACAACTCTTCCCAAGGATCATCGAGCAATTGGAGTCAAATGGGTATACAAGGTGAAGAACAATGCCCATTGATAGGTAGAGAGATACAAGACAATACTTGTGGCTCAAGGCTACAAACAAAGGCATGGCATCTGTCATGACCCATAGGTACACCCTAGATGTAACATGGCGTATAGAACCCTGAAGGACTCTATACAATCCACTTAGCTCTCATAATAGAAATAGAATAATAAGAGTAAAACAATAGTCCAAGACCAAAAAAATTTATAAATCGAAAAGCGGAAGTCTAAACTCATGTCTCAACATAGAAATCTAATACAATAGAATAAAATTGGGCCTAGCCCATACATCATGTCAAAAATAGAAATACATGAAAGAAACTAAAATATGAAATCCGTCCTCGAAGCATGAGGACTCACCAAAGCTCAGGAATCATTGAATCACCAACTTTCCATGAGACTCGGAAACCTGTCTGTCGGACCCTACATTTGGGAAAAATGTAGGAAAGAGTATGCGTTAGTACAAAACAATGTACCAAGTATGATAGCCATGCATAAAACATTTAAATCATGCTAAAAGGGAGATTTCATTTCATGACATGCAATTGACCAAGCTAAAATATAATATGAAAGAGTTATAAAACATAAGTCATAAATCATGGTCAATGCAAGCTAACTTTTTCTTTAACATCTTTAACTCTTATGTCATACTCCTTGTGTAACCTAGTTTTTTTTACTTTTGGGGAAATTAGCCTTAACCGACATTAGACCATGTGAGCTATAACATGGAATCCAGTGTCTAACCCACACCGAAAAGAGGTGTCCTACTTTCCGAAGGTAGAACCTTGAACTTCTAGCTTAAGTGGATCTACTAGCTAATCAACCTATGTGGGCAGATAGTTATGGGATAAGGAGATTGCTACTAGAAATTCAGACTCTACTACGTGAAGGCTTCCATCTCATGAGATTACTTTAGAAACCCAGACTCTAATACGTGAGAGCTTCCATCTCATATTCAATATCCACTCGGTGCTAAGCATAAATTCCCACGGAATAGTCATTTCTTAATTGACTTCATTACTCATGAAAAGGTGACCTTGGCCTATCAATTCAATCTAGTTTCATTAAGATAGCTCCTAGTCTTTGATTCAATTAGGTGAGAAAGCCTTTCAACCTAAGAATCCTTTCTATGTGAGAAAACCTTTCACATCATGCTAGTATGTGTTTTAGTGAGAATGTCCTTTCACAACACAACATCATCATTGGTACTTTACTCTCCAAGCACCCTTAAAACATTTGCATAGATTTCATGCATAAGTCCATAATTTACCTTTTGAGGTCAAAACCCACTTTCAATCATAACTCTTAGAAAACATGAGTTAGATATAGATTTCATCACAAATTCATGTAAAACTAGTAATAAATGCTCAATTTCATAAAAGTCTTTCTTGAAGATCAAAATCCATCAACATATAGTTCATAACATGAAAACCTAGGGATCACATGGGTTCATAGGGGAATTCATCATAAAAGCATTTCAATTCATCACTTCCTGCACAAAAGATCATAATTAAAGCATTTAAATCAATAATGATTAGAACCCATGCTAATTGAAGAAAACCCTAACTTAATTGGGGAATTCTACCATTTGAAATAGAGAGATTTAGGAAATCCATGGATGAAAGGAATCCATAGATGAACCTTATCATACCTTGAGTCCACATGTTAGCCTTCAATGGAGGAATTGGAACCTTAGCTTGAAATCCTAGGTGAATCCTTCTTCTTCTTCTTCAAGTTTCTAGAGAGATAATATTTGAGAGGAATTAGTTTTCTTTTGGGAATTTGGAAGAATGGAATAAATGGTGGTGAATTTGGGGGGTTAAAAGGCTTATATAAGGGTTCTAAATATAGGCAAAATGACATAGTATAAAAATTAATTATTTAGGAAAAGACCCAACTGCCCTTGAAAATAGCTGACAACAATGACCCATGAGACCCCACCAACAGACCGTGGATGGAACTACGGTCCGTCCTTCACACTTGTGGCTGGTGGTCAGAACCTTGATTTTTGGGTCATCGAACCACTGGCCCTAGTCACGGACCATGGTCTGACCAACGGTCCGTTGGTTTAGGTCGTGGTCTCGAACCTTAAAGGACTGTTTTGGGTAGCCATCCACGGACCACACCTATGGTCTATGGTCCCTTCCACGGACCGTGGGTGGCCGGCGTGGTTTTGCACCTGCAACATCTAGAAATTGCTATTTTCATTTTTTAGGTCTTTTTGAATACGGGGTGTTACAACATCGACTATGAGGAAGTCTATGCACCTGTTGCCCCCATGGAGACGATCCGTCTATTTATCTCTTTGGCGACACAAATGAGGTGGAAATCCATCGACTAGATGTCAAATCGGCATTCTTGAATATATATCTTGAAGAAGAAGTCTATGTTGAGCAACCATTGGATTTTGTGGTTAGAAATCATTAAGAGAAGGTGTTGTGGTTGAAGAAAGCCTTATATAGGTTGAAACAAGCTCCACGAGCTTGGAATAGTCACATTGACAAATAATTTTAAGACAATGGGTTTACTTGTTGTCTCCATGAATATGCTCTTTACATAAATGATCATTCTAATTAAGATATTCTGCTTGTTTCTCTTTATGTTGATGATCTCATTCTAACGGGTAACAACCCATCTTTATTTGAAGCTTTCAAGAAAGCTATGTCCCTTGAGTTTGAGTTATCGGAAATAGGGCTCATGTCATATTACTTGGCCTAGAAGTAAAGCAAATGGAGGAAGGCATCTTCATATCTCAAGAAAGCAATACAAAGGAGATTTTCAAGAAGTTCAACATGTTTGATTCCAATCCTGTGAACACCCCAATGGAAACTGGAACAAAGTTGTCAAAGTTTGATGATGGAGAAAAGGTGAACCCCACTCTGTTCAAAAGTCTCGTAGGAAGTCTAAGGTACTTGACATGTACGAGACTAGATATACTCTTTGCGGTTGGAGTAGTAAGTCGCTTCATGGAAGCTCCTACCTCCACTCACTCGAAGGTCGCTAGAAGAATTCTATGTTACCTAAAAGGTACAATCGACGTTGGATAATTTTATTCTTCTTCTGGTGATTTTAATTTTGTGGGATTATGTGATAGTGATTATGCGGGAGATGTTGTTGATAGAAAAAGCACATATGGTCTTGTGTTTTTCTTGGGTGATTGTGTTATTTCTTGGAGTTCAAAGAAACAATCAATTGTTACTATCTCGACTTGTGAAGCTGAATACGTGGGAGCGACATCATGTACGTGTCATGCTATTTGGTTGAAGAATTGTTGAAGGAACAAAATTTGCCGCAAATTGAAGCCACAATGATTTGTGTTGACAACAAATTTGTGCAAGCACTTGCGCTAGAATCCAGTGTATCATGATCGAAGCAAGCACATAGACACAAGGTATCACTTTATCCGAGAATGCATTGCCAAGAAAGAGGTAGAGCTCAAGCATGTGAAATCTCATGATCAAATTGCGGATATCTTTACAAAGCATCTCAAGTTTGAAGATTTTTCAGAGGTTGAGATCAAGGCTTGGAATAAAGAAGAGAAATCAAAATTAAGGGAGAGATTTGTGGGATCCATATATGTAACACCTCTGAATCAAGAAACCTAGAGAAGGGACGCAAGTGGGAGGTCACCAGCCCTCCACTAAGCCATGACACCCTTCATGGGGCCCTTCGCGGATTGTGAAGGGCACCACGGCTCATGGTGGTGCCCGTGGTGGAATGGATAGTGTCCTCTGCAAGGCTAGGCTCCTCTCACTAGCACCTAGACGGCTCGTGAAAAGCAAAACAGGTCGTTGTGGTTGCCGTGAAAGGGAGGCAAAATCCTCCAAGTCACTGGTCCAGGGTCACGACTTCCCAGATGGCTCGTTGACCCTGGGAAGGCTCGTGTGGGCCTCCATCTTAAGGTTCGTGATATACAATGAATTTACTGTATTTTTGTTACGTTTCACTTAGAGTTTGTGTGTGTCTTGGGCCATTTTGTGTTTTGTGTCTAATGTTATTCAGGAAATAGGCTTTGATGCGGTTGATGACGATGCGAGTTGAAATTTGCTGAAGTAGCCACCAACGGTTCCATCCAGGGACCGTAGGTCTATCGATGGACCGTGGATGGGCAGTCGTAGGTCTTGGCCTGGGAGATGAGTTCCAGTAACTCAAACCACGGAATGCCAGGACAGACCGTAGCCCAGTCCACGGACCGTAGGTGGTGTGTCGTAGGTGGAACATCAGGGAAGTCTGACAAGTGTGGAACCACAGAGAAAGACGACGGACCGTAGGTCGACCCACGGTCCGTCCTGCACGTCTGTCATTGATGATTTGGGAGTTGAAGGTTCCAGTATCTGATGAAAGTTTGTAAGTGTTGAGCCACGGAGAGGACCTACGGACCGTAGGTCGACCCACGGTTTGTAGGTTGAAGAATCGTTTGAAACCACGTCCCGGCCTGTTATTTCCTTATTTTGTTTCCTTTTTATTTAGGACTTGTTTTCTATAAATAGGAGATATAAACCTTGTTTTTAGGGGTTAGACATTATTGTATACTTCTAAGTTTGTGTTTTGGGAATTAATTGGCAAACTCTTACCAATTAACTTTCCGGATTTCGTTTTATAAGATTTTATCTTTGAAATTCAATTGAAGATTTCAGATTTCTTCAATTCTTCTTGTAAGTTCATGAATTCTTTTTACTCAATTATGAATTGTGTTCTTTCAAGCATGAGTAGCTAAATCCACAACTAGGGTTGTGGGAATCATGAGCAATTAACAACGTATGAATAATAATTAAGTAATTCTTGAATAGTGTTTATACATGTATTGTTAATTCTTTCGCTTAGAAGTCTTTTTAAGGGTGGACAACGTTAGAACTCGCCTCGTTTCTACTTGCCGGACCAATGAGGTAGTTAATGAGAAAAGAATTAACAACAGAGATTTAATGGATGCTATCTAATAGTATAATGTCAATTGGTGCGAGGGTGAAAACTAAGCTCTATATTGATGTGATATCTAATCTGAGGTGAAAGGTAAGGGTTAGTAAAGTACACACTCGTAGCCGGACCAAGGTGCGTAGCGAAATTCCCTATTTGGAGGACCAATCACTTAGGGATACCTAACTTATCAACTTTGCATGTAAATCACTAGGAAAGGATTTATATTATTAGGATTACTGCGTTAAGAGCTTGTGGGGAACACGTACACCCTAATTTCTCTCTCATATTGATAACTCAAAGTTTGAATCTTGTTTACTTGTTACTTAATTAACAATCTGTTACTTGGTTACAAAATCTCCCCTTTATTTACTTGTCTAGGAAATAATTTAACTAAGAAGATATAATAGTGAGTTAAGTTTAAGTCTAAACCATTTTCCTCGTGGGATCGACCCCAACCTACAAGTTGGGTTCTTTACTTGATAACGATCGCTTATACTTTTTTAGGGAGGTATAATTAGAGCGTATCATATTTTGGAGCCGCTGCCAGGGAATTTTGCTTTTAGATTAAGTTTAACTACATTATTGAACTTTAGTTAGGTATTTCCTAATTTTACGTTTTGTTTTTGTTTTTGTTTTTGTCCTCTACAGGTTTCTACTCTAGTGTATGCCAAGTACACAGAGTCAAAACGAACCATTGACCCCCTACGATCCAAAGCTGAATAAAACTTTGAGAAAGATGAATAATAAAGGAGTACACAATAATCCTGAGGGAGAGGGTCAAGGAGAAGGAGTTTGGTGCAACCGCCTCCGATTCATGGTGGTAATCTACTTGTTAATGCGGAGAGGGTTCAGAATCCACCAGCACCGAGGTTTCGTGAGCATTACAGGGCTAATTATGATGCGACCACATCAGATGGTCCTATTGTTCTTCCACCTTTACCTCCAGGTCACACATTCGTGGTCACTAGCAGTTTGATACAGATGCTTACAACGAGAGGGTTGTTTGCTGGGTTGGCTTTGGAGGATCCCTATGCTCATGTGGCTAAACTTTCCAGTGTATCTAAACGTTGTGTTGGGAGACCAGAGTTAGATATGGATGTTATAGGTCTGAGGGTCTTCCCACTGTCATTAACCGGTGATGTTGCGGTATGGTTTTCTGAGTTACCATATAACTTGATCTACACATAGGATCAGTTGCATAAGGTATTCACAGCGAGTTACTTTACGGTATCCAGAAATCTCAATCATAAGGATAAATTGAACAATTCACAGCACTACCAGGAGAGTCGATCAGTAGTTCTTGGGATAGGTTCACTGGGTTCATCAGAAATATTCCAAATCACCGCATTGATGATGAGTCATTGAAAGAGTATTTCTATAGAGGGCAGGATGACAATGGAAGTGTTGTTCTTGATACTATTGATGGAGGATCGTATTGTGAGTGCACCTTCGAGGAGATAGCTGAGAAGCTTGAGCGGATTTCCCAAAACAACAAAGCCTGGAGGACTAGAAAGGCAAACACTAATAGGACCACGTTCGCTATTCAAGCCGCACCCAACCAAGCCAATGATGACATTCAGGAAGAGATGGCACAGATGAGAACAGAATTGGATTTGGTACTAAAGCATGTGAGTGGGATTGCGGAAAAGGTAAATGCGGTGAATTATCTGACTAGGTCTCCACCACCACCAATTGAGAAGATACTTTTTAGGGTTCTTTTCTTCTTCTTATTGGGTTAGACATTATTATATACTTCTAAGTTTCGTTCTTTGGGAATTAATTTGCAAATTCTTAGCAATTAACTTTTCGGTTTTCATTTTATACAATTTTCTCTTTGAAATTCAATTGAAGATTTCGGGTTTCATCAATTATTCTTGTAAGTTTATGAATTCTTTTTACCCAATTATGAATTGTGATCTTTCAAGCATGAGTAGCTAAATCTACAACTAGGGTTGTGTGAACCATGATCAATTAACAATGTATGAATAATAATTAAGTAATTCTTGAAGAGTATTCATGCATGTATTGTTAATTCTTTCACTTAGAAGTCTTTTTAACGGTGCGCAACGTTAGAACTCGTCTCGTTTCTACTTGCCGGACCAAGGAGGTAGTTAATGAGAAAAGAATTAACAACAGAAATTTAGTGGATGATATCTAATTGTCTAATGTCAATTGGAGTGAGGGTGAAAACTAAGTCATACATTGATGTGATGACTAATCTGAGGTAAAAGGTAAGGT
Organism: Solanum etuberosum; assembly: GCA_029582245.1. Taxonomy (NCBI): domain Eukaryota; kingdom Viridiplantae; phylum Streptophyta; class Magnoliopsida; order Solanales; family Solanaceae; genus Solanum; species Solanum etuberosum. The sequence goes on along the minus strand of JAJONR010005334.1, from coordinate 2,443 downwards.
TTAGTAAAGCATACACCTGTAGCCGGACCAAGGTGCGTGGTGAAATTCCCTACTTGGAGGTCCAATCACTTAGGGATACCTAACTTACCAACTTTGCATGTAAAACACTAGGAAAGGATTACTATTATTAGGATTACCGTGTTAAGAGGTTGTGGGGAACACATATACCCCAGTTTCTTTCTCATATTGATAACTCAAAGTTTAAATTGTGTTCACTTGTTACTTAAACATTCTAAACTGTTACTTAATTAAAAAATCCCCCCTGTTTACTTTCTCGGAAATAATTTGATTAAATGGGAATAATAGTGAGTTAAATTTAAGTCTAAACCATATTCCTCGTGGGATGAACCCCAACCTACAAGTTGGGTTTTTTTACTTGATAACTGTTGACACCCAATTTTGACCGACCTTTAACCCTTTCGGGAGTGCTATTCGATTGAATACGTATTTTTTAAAACGTATTTCGGGTTTAAAATTTTAATCGTTTTTGTCTAAAAAATTATTTATTTTCGCATGCTTATTTCATAATTTGCCAAGATTATTGAAATTAAATTAAATTATTACGTTTACCGATAGTTAAACTCAAAATAATTATTTTACTCAAAATTTAAGTGATATTAAATAGTGTAGTTTCTTATTTATTGAATAGCATTCCCTTAATTTCTCTCCAAATCATTTAAATTTCAGCCTATCCTATTCTAATTTCTTTCAATTGCAGCCTATTCAATTCCAATTTTATTTCGATTCTAGCCCTTACTCATTTCAATTCTAGCCTGTCCTAGTTTAATTCGTTTCAATTATAGCCATTGTTGATTGCAATTTTGGCCCACTCTTATTACAATTTTTCAAGATCTCAAAATTCATTTAATCTCATCCGTCCATCCTATTTCGAAATGATCGTGGCCTTCCATCTCGCTTGATCTCAACGGCTGAGATCAAGTCCTCCAACTTTCCTATTCTAACCTAAAGACCCCTAGCCCTAAACAAACTCTCATTCACTCTTTCTCCTCTCTGAAGAAACAGATCCGCCGACCCTCTCTATCTCGCTTTCCTCGCCGGCTCTGCCGGCTGCCCCTTCTCCGTCGTGCCTTTTCTCCTTTTTCTACCCTCTCTACTCCGCGAAGGCAACAGCTAAGCGAGGTTAGCGACCGGCGGACCTCCCCATTTCTCTTTTCTGGCAGTCCAGCGAGCAGTCACCAGCGATAACAACTCCAGCTTCCCCATCTCCGACGAGCACTCAGCATCAGCCTCCAACGATGACAGCAGCTCCGGCAGCCTCCAGCAAGCAGCAGCCTCCAACGGCAGCAGCCGGCGAAAACCTCCAGCAGCTCTGGCGAACCACCAGCCAGCGAGACCTCTCGCTCCGCACTTGTCTCCTCTCTCTCACTCCAGTCAGTGGCAAGCGACGACGGAAAATGACAAGAGCAGCGACCGGCGACCACAGCAGCTTGAGCCGGCGAGAACAGCAGCAAACAACTGCTGTCCACCAGCAACAGCAGTGACCACCGGCGACTGGTGAAGCTGCCAGCGAACGGCGCAACTCCGACAACCACCAGGCGAGCCAGCGCAGGCAGTTCCGCAAACAACAACAACTCTAGCGAGGCTCCATTTTCTGGAATTTCGTACAAGGCGGATCTCGACAGATCCGTCCGGGTTCGTTTTTGTTTAATTCCTTTATCTTCTAACAATTAGCTAAAATTCGAATATGATTTTCTGCTATCTTTTATGAGTATATACTCTATTTGTTCCTTTTTTGATTATAACTGAATTTGCTCATGATTCGGATGCATTTGCTATAACTTACTATCGTTTTGAGGGCCACTGATTCCTTGCAATAGTTAGTTTTAAATCTAAATTCTATTGTCCACTAATCTTTGCATAGCTTCACTCCTTAATTGACTTTACATCATGTTGAAATTAGAATTAGAATAAATTGATTACAATGTAGAATATTTGGGTAAATAATCGAATTGGTTTTGGAGTTTCATTATGGTAATGTGTAATTACCTATTCTCTATCTTACTGATTGGTCTGTATAATTGGTGCCTTAATATTTGCTCTTGCAGATCGATTTGATAATATTGATAACAGATGATTAATTTACCATATTTGATTGATTTCTCTAATTGCTGAATTGGACTTATTTAAGTTGTCCTCTATGCCAATTTGCTCACTCGTATAATTACGGTAAGTTATTATAAATTTAGTATTATTCGCGAATATTGATTTGAGTAGGCTGTAAAATTTATTCCCTTCCGTAAATAGTTATCTCTTAATTGTCCTCATACGTTAGTAATTTGGTGATCTCTTTGCTTTTATTCTTACTTGTTTATTTTTGGTAGAAAATAATTACTGATTTGGCTTTTCCTTTGAATAAAAAATAAAATAAAATCTAATTGATCCAAAATTTATTCTTGTCATATATTAGGTGCTCTCTTATTTA
>JAJONR010005333.1:0-28262 GCA_029582245.1 Solanum etuberosum | reverse complement strand
TAGCAAAGGATGTTCACAGGCTTGCTCGCTTGGGAGTTCGCCTTATGAGCATATCAGATGATGGTGTAACAATTCAGAATGGGTCAGAATCTTCATTGTTAGCGGAGGTTAAGGAAAATCAAGACAGTGATCCGATATTGCTTCAACTAAAGGGTGCAGTCCACCAGCAGAGAGTTGAGGTATTCTCCCAAGGGGGAGATGGTGTGCTTCGCTATCAGGGTCGATTATGTGATCCTAAGGTGGGTGAGTTGAGATAGCACATTCTTGCAGAAGCCCATAACTCCAGGTATTCTATTCATCCAGGCGCCACTAAGATATACCTTGATCTGCAGGAAGTCTTTTGGTGGAATGGCATGAAGAGGGATATAGTAGGTTTTGTGGCTAAGTGCCCCAATTGTCAGCAAGTGAAGGTAAAACATCAGAAACCAGGGGGTATGACTCAAGAGATCAACATTCCTACCTGGAAGTGGGAAGTGATTAACATGGAATTCATTACAGGTTTACCTCGTACTCACAGACAGCATGACTCCATTTGGGTGATAGTAGACAGAGTTACTAAGTCTGCACGCTTTTTGGCTGTTAAGACTACATAATCGGCGGAGGACTATGCCAAGATTTACATTAATGAGATAGTCAGGTTGCATGGGGTTCCTTTGTTTATCATCTCAGATAGAGGTCCTCAGTTTACCTCTCATTTTTGGAAGTCATTTCAGAAAGGTTTTAGTACTCAGGTTAATCATAGCACGCGTTTCATCCACAAACGGATGGTCAGGCAGAGCGTACCATTCAGACCTTAGAGGACATGTTGAGAGCTTGTGTGATCGACTTCAAGGGTAGTTGGGATAATCACCTTCCTCTTATAGAGTTCGCCTACAATAATAGCTACCGTTCCAGCATTCAGATGGCCCCTTATGAGGCATTGTATGGGGGTAGATGCAGATCTCCAGTTTGTTGGTTTGAAGTAGGTGAAGCAGCCTTGATAGGACCAGATTCAGTTCATGATGCTATGGAAAAAATGTAGCTCATTAGAGATAGACTTAAGATATCCCAGAGTCGCCAGAAGTCCTATGCAGATGTAAGGAGAAGGGACTTGGAGTTCCAAGTTGATGATTGGGTTTTTCTGAAAGTGTCACCTATGAAGGGGGTGATGAGGTTTGGCAAGAAAGGAAAGCTCAGTCCTAGATATGTAGGCCCTTACAAGGTGTTGAAAAGGGTTGGTAAAGTGGCTTACGAGTTAGAGTTGCCAGTAGAACTAGCAATAGTGCATCCGGTCTTCCACGTTTCGTTGTTGAAGAAATGTGTGGGTGATCCAGCATCCATAGTACCTTTAGAGAGTGTGGCTGTGAAAGATAGTCTCACTTATGAGGATCTGCCATTTGAGATTCTTGATCTTCAGGTTAGAAGGTTGAGAAACAAAGAAGTCGCTTCAGTTAAGGTTTTGTGGAGGAGTCAGTCCGTAGAGGGAGATACTTGGGAAGCAGAAGCAACCATGAAGGCCAAGTATCCTCATTTCTTTCCTTCCGATTCCATTCCAGCTTGAGGTAATAGTTCCTCTTCAATTTTTCAGTCATTCATGCGCAGATTCAGTCTTAGTATCATGTTCCTTCAGTTTGTACTTGAATTTTTAGTGTATTTGCATGTCCTTGGAACTCAGTTCTGTCAGATATCAGTTTTCAGAAATTAGTGGTAGGGTTTGCAGCTCTTTCCCTCCATATTCAGCTAGTTTAGTCTTCATTTGAGGACAAATGTTCCCAAGGGGGAGATAATGTAACACCCCGTATCCTAGATAGACCAAATTGCAGATTTGAGAAGCTACAGGTGCCACCGACGGGAACCACCTACGGACCGTAGGTCAGACCACGGTCCGTGGTCCAGGGCCGTAGGTCAGACCCTCATTATTCAACTCCCAGTAACGAACGACGGTTGACCAGCATGGACCGTCAGTCCATCCACGGTCCGTCGGTTAACCCCGACAACAGTTAAGTCAGGGGTCTTTTGGTCTTTTTCGTATGCGTTGGACCCCTAAACTACATCGTTTAACCCCATAAACTACGTAGTTTTGGTCAGTTTAAGCCTAGTAACTTAATTAGAACTTACCCTAGTCAATTCCTTCTCCAAAATTTAGCAAGCTCAGAGCAAAAGGGGAGAAAGAGTCGACCAAACCCTTTTCCAAGAACGCAGCGAGTTTTCTTCAGTTCCAGCCCCGAAATCGAAAGATTTATCCGTGGAATTCATCACCAAGTATGTGGGATTTTACTAGTGGGTTTCTTTCACCCATTAGGTCCCTAGAATTCAGTCAGAATCTTGATTCCCTTGATATTATCTAGACCTACGGTTTCTTGAATGTTAGAAATTGTTGGGTTTTAGCTGTTAGAATGATCCAAATCAGATTATCATGTTGTTGCTCAGTTTCTTGCATGAAATTCAGAACCCTAGCTATGTAGTTCCTTTAGTTCATGAATTACACATGCTAGGCCAGCTATTTCAGTTATATACATGGTTCAGTTTACGAATGTCATATTATCAGATATAATTGTTGCATTCTCAGAGTTTTCATGTCAGAACATCGAGCTATCCATGTTTTACAAAATTCAGTCATAATGTGTTAATTTCATAATCAATTGGGAGTTGCTTAATACCGAGTGGACTAGGGTTCCAGCGTATCCTCATAGTCCCAGAACTACGTGCCCCGTAGGTTGTAAGTCCCCTCTGTGGGCATCATTTTCGTGATCACGCCAGTCATGCCTTTATACCTCTGGCAGGGTATAATGGGTCCTCTCGATGGGGTGTATACATCGGACTCCATATTTATCTCATGTGGTTTTATGTCGGTTATTAGTAGCTCCCACAGCACAGTCAAATTTCAGTGCATTGACCAGGTTATAAGTTACAGTTCAGTATTCAGACTCATCATATCATGTACTTGGTCATTGCATTCAGTTAGCTCAGTATTCAATATATCTCAGTATTTACATTCAGTTCAGATTATATCATTGCTCTTATTGCTTTGTTCAATTATGATTATTGTTCAGCTTTACTCTATCCTGCATGCTCAGTACCTTTCAAGTACTGACGCATACTCTGCGCTACATCTTCTTGTGATGTAGGTCCAGGTTCTCAGCTTCCAGATTACGCATAGATCGGTTCCCGATCTTCAGCTCAGCAGTATTTGTGGTGAGTCCTCATTCTCCGAGGGCGACATACATGGTTCCTTCGCTTTTAGTCTTAGTTTCAGTTTTTGCTAGATTTAGCTGGGGCATGTCCCAATATTTCTAGTCAGTTAGAGGCTTTATTTCAGACATAGTTAGAATCAGCTTTAGTATTTGAGTTTGACTTTTCAGTTGTTGTTAAACTCTCCGCATTTATATATTCAGATTTAGTATGGGTATGCCCCATCATTTTAGATCCGCATAGTGTTTATTGAGTCAGTTCTCTTTAAGTATGCTTATGTTATGCAAGTAGGGTTAGCTTGGGGTCACTCGTGATCCTAGGTCCCGTGTTCGCGTCTTGGGGGTAGCTTCGTGGCGTGACAACCTGTCACGACCCAGGGGTACCCCTAGATGTAACATGGTGTATAGGACCCCGAGGGACCCCATACAAGCCACTTAGCATTCATAACATAAGAAATAGAACAATAGAAGTAAAACAACATTTCAAGCCTAATAGTTTTATAAAAGAAAAGCGGAATTCTAGTACACTTGTCTCAATAGCCATCTAATACAATAGAATGAAAATGGGACTAGCCCATACATCATGTCCCAAACTAGAAATATAAGAAAGAAACTGAGAAAATGAAAGTCCGTCCTCGAAGCATGAGGACTCACCAAAGCTCGGGAACCTCGAAATCAACCACTAGCCACGAAATTGAGAAACCTGACTATCGGACCCTACATTTGGGGAAATATAGGCAAGAGTATGCGTTAGTACAAAACAATGTACCAAGTATGATAGCTATGCATAAAACATTTAGATCATGCTAAAAGGGGACATTTCATGACATGCAATTGACCAAGATAAGACATGATATAAATGGGTTAGAAAACATAAGTCATAAAACATGGTTAATGCAAGCTAATCATCATTTAAAGCCTTTGAACACATATGCGATACTTCTTGAGTAACCTTAGTTCATTATTAATGTGGGAAGTAGCCTTAATCGACATAGAGACCATGTGAGCTAAAACATGATCCCCTGGTGTCTCCCACACCGAAAAGGATTGTCCTACTTGCCAAGGTAAGGACCATGAACTTCTAGCTTAGGTGTATCCACTAGCTAATGTCTATCTAGACAATCATCCTATGGGGGCACATAGGTAAGGGATAAATAGACTGCTTCTAGAAACCCGACCTCTACTAAAGGGAGAGCTTCCATCTCAATATCCTCTCGTTGCTAAGCATAAATCCCACGGAATAGTCATTTCTTAATTGTACTTATTATCCATGAAAGGGCACGTCATCTTTCCAATTCAAGCTAGTCATTATCCAAGGAACGGTATCATAAAATAACCAATCCAAGCTAAGTCATTAGGATAACTCTTAATCTTTGATTCAATTAGGTGAGAAGACCTTTCAACCTTAGAACCCTTTATTATGTGAGAAAACCTTTCACATCATGCTTCTTATGTGTTTCATGAGAAATCCTTTCAACAACACAATAACAACATCATCATCGATACTTTACTCTCAAAGCATCCTTAAAACATTTGCATAGATTTTATATGAACATGCATAATTCCATAATTTACCTTTCAAGGTTCAAAATCCACTTTCAATCATCAACATTTAGAAAATATGGGTTAGATATAGGTTTCATCATAAATTCATGTAATTCTATCAATACATGGTTGATTTCATAAAACTCTTCCTTTATAATCAAAATCCACATCATATGATCATAACTTGAAAATATGGGGATTACATGGGTTCATGGGGAAATCATCATAAAATCATAGTATTTCATCAGTTCATGCATAAGAGATCATAATTCAATCATTTAAATCAATAATAAAAAGAACCCATGACCATTGAAGAAAACCCTAACTCAATTGGGGATTTCTAACTTCTAAAATAGAGGAATTTAGGAACTCCATGAATGGAAGAAATCCATGGATGAAAATTATCATACCTTGAAGCCAATTGCTAATCTTCAAGGGAGGAATTGGAGACTTGCCTTGAAACCCTAGGTTGAACCCTTCTTCTTCAAGTTTTCTAGTGAGAGAAATATTTTAGAGAGGAAGAACTTGATCTTCTTTTAGGGATTTGAGAGAATCATTTAAAATTGGGGAAATTTGGGGTAAAACTCTTATATAGGTCTTTAGGTGAAGGGTAAAATGACATGGTATTGAATTAAAATAATCTAAAAAGACTTTTAAGACCCTAACTCAAAAACTGAAAACAACTCACGCTGGAGCTTGCCAAAGGCCACTCGGCGACTCGCCAAGTGAGCCTTTAGCTCACCTAAAATTACAGTAAGTCGACTCTTGGATGAAGTCAATAAGGCGATGGGGACGACACTTTGGCGACACGCCAAACAGAACAGTGAGCTTGACTTAGCTTGCCTAAAGTTCTAGAACACTGGACTTTGAGATCAAGCCAAAAGGCGAGGGGGGTTGCACTTGGCGGATCGCCAAATCACTCGGCGTTCACTCCCTACTTCGCCGAGTCGGCTAAGGAAAGGAATATTTTTCCTTTCTCTAAATCTGAGGCGTTACATTATCTCCTCCTTGGGATCATCCATCCTCGAATGAGATTCAAGTTGGTACTAAAGAGTAGGAGAGGAACTAACAACCCAACCACCAATGCAACTTCATCTAAATGCATATAACCAAGGAGGAACTATTGACTCCAAGCTAGGAAGTAATCAAAACATCATAAGAGGGGTGGAACTAAATCTAATAGCCCATCATGCATGCAATAGACATATCCGAGGAGGAAACATCAACTCCAAGCTAACATCCAAGGTGGAAACATCAACTCCAAGCTAAAAACATACTCAAATGCATATATCCGAGTAGGAAACATCAACTCCAAGCTAAAGACATACTCATAGCGTCATATCGAGTAGTTTACATGCAATTCATACTCATGTGCACATAAACATGTAGAAATCAATCAAATTGACTCAAAACTTGAACTTTTCATAAATCATACATAGTAAGGAAATCATGGAAACATATAAGACACATGACTCCACAACAAAGAACAAACCATGAGGAACTCATTACCTCAAGCTAGAGTAAGAGTAGAAAGAAAAATATGAGGATATCGGGACATCATATCGGCCTCGGCCTCCCAAGTAGCACCCTCAACTAATTGATTCCTCCACAACACTTTCACGAAAGCTACTTCTTTATTTCTCAACTTCTTAACTTGCTGGTCTAAAATCTCAATCGGAACTTCCTCATAAGAAATATTCTCCTTAACTCGCAAACCTTCTAAAGAAACTATGGATGTCGGATCACCAATACATTTCTTCAACATAGAGACATGGAAAACTTGATGCACCAATGCCAACTCATTTGGAAAATCTAGCTCATAAGCAACCTTACCAACACGTCTCAAAATCTGATATGGGCCTACATAACGAGGACTAAACTTCACTTTCTTACCAAACCTCATTACACCCTTCATGGGTGAAATTTTTAAGTAAACCCAATCATGAACATCAAACTCAAGATCTCTTCTCCTTACATCGACATATGACTTTTGTCAACTTTGAGCCATTTTCAACTTTTCTCTAATAAGATGAACCTTCTCTATGGCCTCATGTACCAGCTGGGGACCTATTAGGGAAACTTCACCCACCTCAAACCATCCTGTAGGAGATCTATACCTCCTACCGTATAATGCCTCAAATGAAGCCATATCAATACTCGAGTGATAGCTATTGTTATAAGAAAATTCAATCAATGGCAAATGGTCATCCCAATTACCCTTAAAATCAATCACACAAGATCTCAACATGTCTTCCAAAGTTTGGATAGTACGCTCCGCTTGGCCATCGGTTTGGGGATGAAAGGCCGTACTAAGCTTAAACCGAGTACCAAGACCCTTTTGGAAAGACTTCCAAAACTGAGAAGTGAATTGGGTACCACGATCAGAAATAATGGACAAAGGCACTCCATCCAACTTTACCATTTCTCTCAAGAACAACTTGGCATAGTCCTCCACCGAATAGGAAACCTTGACGGGAAGAAAATGAGACGATTTCATCATCTGATCTACTATAACCCAAATCGAGTCATGTTGTCGCCGGGTGCGAGGCACACCAATAATAAAGTCCATATTCACATCTTCCCACTTCCAAGTAGGGATACTAATGTCTTGGGATAAACCTCTCGGTCTCTGATGTTCAACTTTCATTTGTTAACAATTAGGACACTTAGTCACAAATTCCGCAATATCCTTCTTCATCCCATTCCACCAATAGACCTCCCATAAATCACGATACATCTTGGTGGTCCTAGGTGAATGGAATACCGTGAACTATGGTCTTCTGACAAGATATGTTCCCTCAAGTCATCAATATTTGGAACACATAAATGACCCTGATATCTAAGTACACCATCTCCCCCTTGGGAGAAAGCCTCAAGGGATTTCTTAAGAACCGCTTCTCTTAAGTCGACCAAAATTGGATCAAGACCTTGCTTGGCTTTCATATCCGCCACTAAAGATGATTCTGAACCATTGTGGACCATAACACCACCCTTGGTAAAGTCCACTAACCGAACACCCATTTGGGCCAATCTATGAACATCTCGAACCAACTCTTTCTTACCTTCTTCAATATGAGCAACACTACCCATAGATAACCGACTAACAGCATTCACTACCACATTTGCCTTTCCAAGGTGATAGAGAACACTCATGTCATAATCTTTCAATAGTTCAAGCCACCTTCTTTGGTGAAGATTTAGATCTTTCTGATTAAACACATATTGCAAACTCTTGTGGTCAGTAAATGATGTAATTCTCAAACGGGAATCACAACTAAATGCAGAATTCGAAAGACAAAAAGAAAATATAACTAGATAGAAACACAAAGAGGAAACAAAAAGCAACCAAAGGGTATATTAAACCCTAAGACCTCAATCCGTTAATCCTACAATAGCACCTAACTCTTACGAAGACCTCAAGAGAATCGAATTCACATGGCAACCCTCGTTTCTAAGCAATAATCAACACAAGCTTTACCAAGCTCAACACTCATACAAGAGTTTTAGTTTTTCAACATTCAAAATAGTCTAACTCTAAAATGAACCCAAACTAGTTATTTATAATTTTAGGTAATTATTGCAAAGAGGGTCCAAAAGTGACCCAAAAGTGGCCAATGAGCGAGCCAAGTCGGGCTTGCCTAGTGACTCAGCGACTCGCCCTTTGGGTTGGCGATGCATTCTGCTCCTGGCATCAATCTGTAACTTTGTGCGAGCTGGGGTCATTGCCCAAGCCCTTGGGCGATCCGCCGACTGACTCTGGCTCGCCAAAAGGGGCAGTGCTCCCCCATGCAATCTTCAAGGCATGAAATCCTTTGTTTGCCATCAACACCATCTCGAGAAACTCTAACTTCATGAATAATCCTTGCATCTTTTGAAGGTCTCGTGCTTGGTTTCTAGTGAATGGCCTACATGAAATCCGAATTGCATCATTCTCTCCTTCTTGAAAAGAATTTTTCCTCAAATTCGATGGATCATCATCCTCAAGAGTTGAAAATGGAGAAAGGTCGTAGACATTGAAAATGTGGTGCACTTGATACTCCGAAGGAAGATCAACCTTGTATGCATTGTCATTGAGTCTTTCAAGCACTTTAAATGGACCATCACCTCTTGGCATCAATTTCATCTTCCGATGGGTGGGAAATCGTTCCTTGCGAAAATGCACCCACACCCAATAACCCGGTTCAAGCACAATCCTCTTGCAGCCCTTGTTCACCTTTTTTACTACTTCTTGGTTCTTCTTTTCTAGGTGAAGCCGCACCTTTTCATGAAGTTTCTTCATGGTTTCAAACCTTTTTCTCCCATCTAAGCTTAAAACAACATCTTGAGAAAGAAGAGTGAGATCTAAAGGGTTTAGGGGGTTAAAACCATATGCCACTTCAAACGGGGTCATGCCAATAGTTCTATGAATAACTCGATTATAAGCAAACTCAACTAAAGGAAAATGTTCCTCCCATAAGGTCAACTTTCCATGCACCACGGCACGAAGCATAGAACCCAATGTCCTATTCACAACTTTAGTTTGGCCATCGGTTTGTGGGTGACAAGAAGTTGAGAACAACAATTTGGTACCAAGTCTACCCCACAATTCCTTCCAAAAGTGATTAAGGAATTTTGGATCCCTATCACTTACAATGGTTTGAGGAATACCATGCAATTTAACTATATGCTCAACAAACAAAGATGCCACATTGGAAACATCATCACATTTATGACATGGAATGAAATGAGCCATCTTTGAAAATCGATCAACAACAACAAAAATGCTATCTCTACCTCTTTTTGTCCTTGGCAAACCTAAAACAAAATCCATTGAATATCAAGCCAAGGTCTTTTAGGGGTGGGGAGTGGAGTGTATAAACCATGGGGAAGGATGCGTGACTTAGAACTTCGACATTCAATACATTGGCCACAAATTCAAACAACATCCTTGTGCATTTTAGGCCAATATAATTGTTCCTCAAGAATTTCCCTTGTTTTATCAATACCAAAATGACCAATTAATCCCCCATTGTGTGCCTCCCTCACAAATAATTCCCTCCAAGAGCTCATAGGCACACAAAGTCTCTTGCATTTGAACAAGAAACCATCAAACTTGGAATAGGGAGTAGAAGACCTATCCCTCACCCATTCCTCACAATCATTGAAGATTTGAGCAAACACGGGATCCTTAGGATACAATGTCTTTAAACATTCAAAACCAATCAATTTAGAAGACAAAGTATTTACCAACACATGTTTTCTAGATAAGGCATCGGCCACCACATTTTCCTTCCCCTTTTTGTATGGGATTATATAGGGGAAAGTTCCAAGGAATTCAATCCATTTGGCGTGCCTCTTGTTCAACTTTCCTTGGGCCCGAATATGCTTTAGGGACTCATCGTCAGTCCTAATGACAAATTCCTTAGGCCACAAGTAGTGTTGCCAATTACCCAAAGCTCTAATCAAAGCATACAATTCAAGATCATAAGTGGAATAATTAAAAGTAGCACCTTTAAGATTTTCACTAAAATAAGCAATGGGCTTTTGGTCTTGCATTAAGACGGCTCCAATGCCTACTTTACTAGCATCACATTCCACTTCAAACATTTTATCAAAATCAGGTAATTTTGCAACAAAGGAGTGGAACTAAGCATGGATTTTAAAGCTTCAAAAGCTTTGGCTTGTTCCTCTCCCCACTTAAAAGGTTTATCCTTTCAGATTACCTCAGTCAAGGGGGATGCTATGGTACTAAAACCTTTGACAAACCATCTATAGAAACTAGTCAACCCATGCAAGCTTCTAACATCGCTTATGGATTTCGGACTTGGCCAATTCTTAATAGCGCCTATCTTTGACTTATCAACCTCAACACCTCTTGAACTCACAAAAACCCCAAGAAAACAACTTCATCAACATAAAATGAACACTTCTCAAGATTAGCATAAAGTTGTTCCTTCCTAAGCACATCAAACACAAATATCAAATGCTCAACATGATCATGCATGGTCTTGCTATAAATCAAGATATCATCAAAATAGACAACCACAATTTTCCCTATGAAAGGTTTCATCACATGATTCATGAGACGCATAAAAGTACTAAGAGCATTAGTGGCATCACTAACCATTCATATAGACCAAACATGGTCTTGAATGCGGTTTTCCATTCATCATCGGGGTTCATCCGGATTTGATGATAACCACTCCTAAGATCAATCTTTGAAAACACACAAGAACCATTAAACTCATCAAGCATATCATCTAACCTAGGGATAGGATGATGATACTTTACCGTAATACTATTGATGGATCGACAATCAACACACATGCGCCATGTTCCATCTTTCTTTGGAACCAATAGAACTGGCACGACACATGGACTCATGCTTTCTTTCACATAACCTTTGTTGAGGAGTTCCTCAACTTGCCTTTGTAGCTCCTTGGTGTCCTATGGATTGCTTCGATAAGCCGGCTTGTTTGTTAATTTTGAGCCCGACACAAAATCAATTTGTTGCTCAATTCCCCGAAGATGGGGTAATCCACTTGGAAGCTCCTTTGGGAAGACATCCTCATAATCCTGCAAAAGAAAGGAAATAGAATTGGGAAGGGAAGAATGAGATTGGTTAGTTTGTAACACATGATCCCTATGGGTGATAAGGATCAAGAACTCTTGGCCTCCACTTCCTCCCTTATCTCTTTGTAATTAGCCAACAATACTTGGGCCTTTCCCTTCAACTTCCTCCTTTCCTCCCCTTCATTGCTCTTGGCTTCCACTTGTTCCTCTTCACTCCTCCTCTTTTCCCTCAACTCACTCATCTTTTGATACACTTCATTGACTTGAGAGGGTGACATAGGGTGAAGGACATACTTATGGTCATCCAACATAAGTGAATACTTGTTGGTTATCCCTTCATGCTTGGTTGAACGATCATATTGCCAAGGTCTCCCGAGTAGCACATGACAAGCTTGCATTGGGACTACATCACATAGAACCTCATCTTGGTACTTCCTAATCTTGAGCTTGATCAACACTTGTCTATGAACCCTCAATTCTCCACACTCACTCAACCATTGAAGTTTGTAAGGTGTATCATTCTTGGTGGTAGAAAGTTTTAAGAATTCCACTAACGCGGTGATAGCAACATTTGCACGACTCCCTCTATCAATGATCAAGGAACACACATTATCTTTGACAAGGCACTTGGAGTGAAATAGGTTCTCTCTTTGGCTTGTATCATCTATGGCCTTACTAATCATCACTCGCCTTACCACAAATATGGGAACGATAAACTCTTCTTCTTGAGGCCAAGCTTCTTCAATTGGGGCCTTCCTCATCAAACCATTAGGAACGACAATATCTTTTCCTTCACATGGATCATGTTCCTCATCTTTTTCAACTTCAAACTCATCCTCTTCTTGGGTATCTTCTTCACGACCCTCTTCTTGATCTTCCCCCTCACCAAGATATAACTCCCCTCCTTGAACTAGCACATTCAACTGATTGGGACATTCACGCATCATATGACCCCATCCTCTACACTTGTGACATTGAACGCCTTTAGGAAATTTGGTTGAGTCATTATTAACTTCTCCTCTCGATGGGTACTTTGGAGTGTTTCCTTCGAAGGGCTTCTTCTCATAAGGCTTCTTGAAAGCCTTACCTTTGTTCCAACTTGAAGATGTTTGAGCTCCCCCTTTGTTCTTACTCCATGAATTTGAAGATGAAATACCCTTGTACTTATGTACTTTCTCCTCCTTGAGTTCCCGCTCTACCTCATTGGCCACTTCAAATACGTCATTCAAACTAACAAACCTGTGAATAGTCAACTTGGAAGAGATCTCTTTGTTCAATCCTACCTTGAAATGAATAATGGCTTGCTCTTCATTCTCGGTGTACTCTAGCTTCAAGATCAAGTTTTGGAACTCATCATAGTAAGCCGCAATACTTTTGCTTCCTTGCCTCAAGTTGTACAATTTGGCAAGTAACTCTTGGCGGTATCTCTCCGGCACATACTTGACTCTCATAAGAGCTTTCAATCCGGTCCATGGTGGAGGATGACCTTCTTGAATGAATAAGTGATACCTATTCATATATTCCCACCATGTAATGGCATACCCTTCAAATTGAGCAATGGCATAACAACTCTTCTTGACCTCGGTCAAATCATTGACTTGGAAGATCTTTTCACAAAGAGACTCCCATTCTAGATAAGCATTGGGATTGCATTCCCCTTTGAAAGGTGGGAGGTTAGTATTGATAGAGTTGATACCAACATCTCGGCCTCCATGGCCACCTTGGTCATTGTTGTAGTAAACTCTTTGGATTTCTCCTTGATAGCGGTTACCATGTTCTTCTCTGACTTCTTGACCATACTCTTGATTAGCATAGACTTCCCATTGTTCTCCACCTTGAGGGTGGTTTCCATTTTGTCTCCTTCCATGTGGTACCGGACCAAATCTACCTCCTCATCCTCTATACCCCATTTTATCTCTTGGTCGATTCCTTGGAGCTTCATTCCATGGTGCTTCTTCACCTTCACATTCATATTCTCCTTGGTACTTATCGTTCCTCACCTCTATCACGGGATTTAGTTGTGCTTGTGGCATTTGGTAGGGTGGATTTTGGTTAAGTGGTGTTTAGTAAGGCCAGTTTTGAGTCGGTGGATCTTCTTGACTAAGCAGGAAATGGAATGGTCGATTGGTACTTTGGCTATTTGAACCAAAACGGATTGGTGTTGGGTTAAAAGCTTGGTGGAGGGTTCCGGGTGTGATAGTAGGAGAAATAGTGTGGTCGTGCCCACTTGTGGAAGCACGAAAAGTAGCTTGTGGAGTAGAGTTAGTAAAGTTAACCCGACCTTCCACATTGATCATTCTATCTTCTAGCCTCGACACACCACCCTTCATGGTGGTCAATTGCCCCTCTATGTTATCCATCTTCCAACTCATATTGGTCATCGCTTCCATTATAGATTCCAAGGTAACCCCTCCGGTAGGTGGTTGGGTTTCTCCTACGGTTTCCATTGTACCTAACAATAAGACAACTCACAAAACAACAAACAACGTTAGCGTTAGTAAAATGAACTCACAATCACTCGTGTTTACACACCTTTGATTGCCTCTCAAATTGGCGTGGCTAAGGTTGACAATTGCTTATACTCGGTTGATCACAAAGTGTCGATTTCTACTCTTGGTCGGAATGGATTCTTGTTTAAAGAAAAACTGATGATTCGATTAAAGCAAAATAGACTTGAATCAAAAAGTTAACTACGAAATAAAATGAATAAAAGCATGAAAAAAAATAGTACTAACAAAGAAGAGAATTCAAGAACCAATAATCAACAAGTAGACCAATTAATAGTTGAAAATTAGTTTAGGAATCTTGAGAACGATTGAGAATCAAGAAAATGAAACTAAGGAATTAGAACCTGGGATTAGGAGCGTAAATTGAGTTTTCGATCGCCAAATGACCTATTTTCTTCGCCAAAAGTGAAGTTCAGCTCGTCAACTTGAAGATGGGATCGCCAAACTTTACAGTCTACCAAGGCAACTTGGCGATTGGGGAGGCAGTTCGGTGGAGCGCCGAATGGACTTGACGAGCCAAGCTTAGCTCGCCGAAAATTACAATGTCCAAGGGTCAATTCAGAGACCAACCTGCCCAATGGGCGAGGCACCGAACGGACTTGGCGAGCAAAGTCGAGCTCGCCTAAAGTTACAGTATCTGCTCCTGAAGATCTCTGAATTTGTGCTCCTGTGGTCCCCTCCGTACTTTTTTCTTTAGTTTTTACCCTTTTTGGTGAATTCCCTTTTGTTCAAACACTTATCTACTTTCTCTTTCTTCTCTTTTTGAATCAAACTCCTTCTTTTTGACTATTCCTTCCCTTTGAATATCCTTCAAGAACACAAGAACAAGATGAAGATCCAAAAATTAACCCTCAATAATTTTAGCTCAGAATTTCATGAAAATTGAGATACAAGCTCTCCTTGATATAGGAAACAACACCCAATACTTTTTAGCTCTCAATTCCTTGCCAAAACTTTTAGATTTCAAAACCCATCTGTGTTTTCTTCAAGCTTCTTCAAACTTCAATGGTGGATTCTTCAATAGTGAACCAAGCTCATTCAAATCTCAGACCTAGACTCAAATAAGGTTAGGGAACACTAATCCAACCTTAGAAACTTCAAACAAGACACAAATCAACAAAACAATTTTGGGGTTTTCTTCAAAAACGAATTTGAACGCTTTTTTTTGTAGAAACAAACCCAAGACTAGAATCGTTGGGATGAATCTAAACTCGGCTCTGATACCAAATGATGTAATTGTCAAACGGGAATCACAACTAAATGCGGAAATCGAAAGACAAAAAGAAGAGATAACTAGATAGACACACAAAGAGGTAACAAAAAGCAACCAAAGGGTATATTAAACCCTAAGACCTCAATCCGTTAATCCTACAATAGCACCTAACTCTTACGAAGACCTCAAGTGAATCAAATTCACCTTGCAACCCTCGTTTCTAAGCAATAATCAACACAAGCTTTACCAAGCTCAACACTCATACAAGAGTTTCAGGTTTTCAACATTCAAAATAGTCTGACTCTAAAATGAACCCAAACTAGCTATATATAGTTTTAGGTAATTATTGCAAAGAGGGTCCAAAAGTGACTCAAAAGTGGCCAATGGGCGAGCCAAGTCGGCTCACCTAGTGACTCAACGACTCGCCCTTTGGGTTGGTGATGCATTCTGCTCTTGGCATCAATCTGTAACTTTAGGCGAGCTGGGGTCATCGCCCAAGCCCTTGGGCGATCCTTCGACTGACTCTAGCTCACCAAAAGGGGCAGTGCTCCCCCATGCAATCTTCAAGGCATGGAATCCTTTGTTTTCCATCAACACCATCTCGAGAACCTCTAACTTCATGAATAATCCTTGCATCTTTTGAAGGTCTCGTTCTTGGCTTCTAGTGAATGGCCTAGATGCAATCTGGATTGCATCAGTAAACACATCTACATGAACACCATACAAATAATACCTCTAAATTTGTAAGGCAAAAACAACCGCTGCTAGTTCAAGGTCATGGGTAGGATAATTCTTTTCATGAATCTTAAGTCGCCTTGAGGCATAGGCAATCACTTTCGCATTTCGCATAAGTACACACCTTAACCCAATTCTCGAGGCATCACAATAAACCACAAAACCATTCGTCCCTTCTGGTAAAGTCAACACCGGAGTGGAAGTAAGTCTATCCTTCAACTCTTGGAAACTCTTCTCACATGTTTCAGACCATATCAACTTAGCCTTCTTTTGAGTCACCGTAAAATGAGAGGCAATTGAAGAGAATCCCTCAACAAACATTCTATAGTAACCGGCTAAACCCAAGAAACTTCTAATATTCGAAGGGGTTAGAGGTCTAGGCCAACTCTTGACTGCATCCGTCTTCTTAGGATCTACCTCAATACCCTTACTTGAAACAATATGGCCAAGGAAAGCTACAGACCTTAACCAAAACTCACATTTGCTAAACTTGGCAAAGAGTTGGTGGTCCTTAAAAACTTGCACTACGATTCTTAAATGATCAATATGCTCATTCTCACTTCTTGAATAGATCAATATATCATCAATGAACACAATCACAAACATGTCAAGGTATTGTCTAAACACCCTATTCATCAAATCCATAAAATCCACCGGAGCATTAGTCAAACCAAACGACATCACAAAAAACTCATAATGACCATACCGGGTTCTAAAAGTCATCTTTGGAATGTCATCTTCCTTCACCCTCAATTAGTGATAACCCGACCGAAGGTCAATCTTAGAGAAATAACTTGCTCCTTGAAGTTGGTCAAATAAATCATCTATCCTTGGAAGAGGATACCTATTTTTAATGGTCACCTTGTTCAACTAACGATAGTCAATATACATACGAAGAGAACCATCTTTCTTTCTAACAAACAAAACTGGAGCACCCCATGGAGAGATACTTGGTCGGATGAAACCCTTATCCAATAAATCCTTCAATTGTTCTTTCAACTCCTTTAGGTCCGCCAGAGCCATACGGTAAGGAGGAATAAAAATAGGTTGCGTATCTGGGAGAAGGTCAATGCCGAAGTCTATTTCCCTTTCGGGAGGAATACCGAGTAAATCATCTAGGAATACTTCCGGAAACTCATTAACAACGGGGACTGAATCAAGAGTAGGGGTTTTGGAATCTACATCCCTCACCCTAACTAGATGGTAAATGCAACCCTTAGAAATCATCTTTCTAGCTTTAAGACAAGAGACAAACTGACCCTTAGGCATAGAATTTCCCCCTTTCCACTCTAGTACATGCTCATTTGGGAACTGAAACCTGACTACACGAGTTCAACAATCAATAGAAGCATAACATGAGTGCAGCCAATCCATACCAAGGATAACATCAAAATCTAGAATATCAAGCTCTACCAAGTCAACAAGAGTAACTCTATGGGACAAGGAAACGAGACATTTTCTATAGACCCTCTTAGCCACAATAGAATCACCAAAAGGAGTAGAGACAGAAAAAGGATCTAACAACACATCCGGAAGAACATCAAACCTCATAGCCACATATGGCGTCAAAAAAGACAAGGTAGCACCGGGATCAAGTAAAGCATAAACATCAAGTTGGAAAACTTTCAACATACCGGTAACCACATCGGGAGAACCCTCTTGTTCACCACGAGTTTGAAGTGCATAGAATTGGTTTTTCTTAGGATCATTGGGACTCGATCCACTAGGAGGAGATTGCTTGCCCTCTCTTCCTTTAGCCATAAGCATTGGGAAACCCCTCATTTTATGACCACTATTACCACAACTGAAGCAACCATCTGTGCCGGCTAGACACTTACCCCCGTGCTTCTTTCCATACCTAGTACAAGTAGACATAGGCATTGAAGATCCACTACCATTACCTGCTTGAGGCTTAGGGTTAGACACCCTATATTTATTAAAATTAGGAGGAGCATTGGAGGAACCTTGACCGGAAAACTTTTGTCGAAATCTAGGATAACCATGTCCATCGGACCTTGCATGAGAAAAATTACCATCACCGGTCTTAGCCCTCTTTACCTCTCTAGACTTTTCCTTAAGTTTCTCCTCTTCGATCTATTGAGCATGAACCATGAGACGAGAGATGTCCATGTCATTAATGAGCATAGTGGTACAACACTCTTTAACCACCATTTCTGACACACCCGAAACGAACTTACTCATCCTTCCCCTTGAATCGGCAACCATTGTTGGAACATACTTCAACAATTGTGTGAACTTCAAAGCATATTCCCTGACACTCATACTCCCTTGTCGAAGGTTGATAAACTTGAGCAACTTTTCTTCCCTCATCTCAAGGGGAAAGAACCTATCAAGAAAAACAGCTTTAAACTTCTCCCAATCAAGAGGACCCGCATCTTCCAGTCTCCCTTCTTTCCTTTGGTTGAACCATATTTGAGCCACACCTTTAAGTTGATAAGCGGCCAACTCCGCCTTTTTAACCGGCGTCACTCCTAGGATTATGAAAACCTTATAGACCTCATCAATGAACTCTTGAGGATCTTTCTCAACCGTAGAACCATAAAACTCCGGAGGATTCATCCCAGTGAAGTCCCTCACTCTCTATGTTGCCGTACCCACATTTGGGTTCACGGGAACCGCAACCTCTCTATTGGCTTGGGCCGTCAGGGCTTGAGCCAACACTTGAAAAGCAGACCTAAATTGCGCATTAGTCACTTGCTCGGACAAAGGATCGGCCGGAACTTGAGGAGCTTGGGGAGGAGCTTCTTGTTCCGAATTCTCCCTCACATTCCTTCTAGCATAAGCTTTTCGAGTAGCCATGTCCTGTAGAGCATCGAGTAAGGAATAAGAGAGAGACCTTATAGAGTTAAACTCTATCGCACGACTTTAGAGTAATGAAAAAAGTGGAGTTTTCTAATCATCTTGTAGCCTCTCATTCATAAATGTGGCGCGCTTCACACTCATGAACAAGACTCTACTCGACGTGGCTTATGAGACATCCTAGTATCATTCTAAACCTTGTGCTCTGATTACCAAGTTTGTCACAACCCAGGGGTACCCCCTAGATGTAACATGGCGTATAGGACCCCGAGAGACCCCATACAAGCCACTTAGCATTTATAACATAAGAAATATAACAATAGAAGTAAAACAACATTTCAAGTCCAATAATTTTATAAAAAAAAAGCGGAAGTCTAATATACTTGTCTCAATAGCCATCTAATACAATAGAATGAAATTGGGCCTAGCCCATATATCATGTCCAAAACTGGAAATATAAGAAAGAAACTGAGAAAATAAAAGTCCGTCCTCGAAGCATGAGGACTCACCAAAGCTCGGGACCCTCAAAATCAACCATTAGCCATGAAACTGAGAAACCTGACTATCAGACCCTACATTTGAGAAAATGTAGGCAAGAGTATGCATTAGTAACAATGTACCAAGTATGATAGCTATGCAAAAAACATTTAAATCATGCTAAAAGGGGACATTTCATGACATGCAATTGACCAAGATAAAACATGATATAAATGGGTTAGAAAACATAAGTCATAAAACATGGTCAATGCAAACTAATCATCATTTAAAGCATTTGAACACATATGCGATACTTGGTGAAGTAACCTTAGTTCATTATTAATGTGGGAAGTAGCCTTAACCGACATAGAGACCATGTGAGCTAAAACATGATCCCCCGGTGTCTCCCACACCGAAAGGGTTCTCCTAATTGCCAAGATAAGGACCATGAACTTCTAGCTTAGTTGGATCCACTAGCTAATGTCTATCTAGACAATCATCCTATGGG
Organism: Solanum etuberosum; assembly: GCA_029582245.1. Taxonomy (NCBI): domain Eukaryota; kingdom Viridiplantae; phylum Streptophyta; class Magnoliopsida; order Solanales; family Solanaceae; genus Solanum; species Solanum etuberosum. The sequence continues at coordinate 8,735 of JAJONR010005333.1, read as the reverse complement.
GGCACATAGGTAAGGGATAAAGAGATTCCTTCTAGAAACCCGACCTCTACTAATGGGAGAGCTTCCATCTCAATATCCTCTCTGTGCTAAGCATAAATCCCATGGAATAGTCATTTCTTACTTGTACTTATTATCCATGGAAGGGCACTTCATCTTGCCAATCCAAGCTAGTCATTGTCCATTGAAAGGTATCATTTAATAACCAATCCAAGCTAAGTCATTAGTATAGCTCTTAATTTTTTATTCAATTAGGTGAGAAGACCTTTCAACCTTAGAACCCTTTATTACGTGAGAAAACCTTTCACATCATGCTTCTTATGTGTTTCATAAGAAATCCTTTCAACAACACAATAACAATATCATCATCGATACTTTACTCTCAAAGCATCCTTAAAACATTTGCATAGATTTCATATGAACATGCATAATTCCATAATTTAGCTTTCAAGTCCAAAACCCACTTTCAATCATCAACATTTAGAAATCATGGGTTAGATATGGATTTCATCATAAATTCATATAATTCTATCAATACATGCTTGATTTAATAAAACTCTTCCTTTATAATCAAAATCCACATCATATGATCATAACTTGAAAATATTGGGATTACATGGGTTCATGGGGAAATCATAATAAAATCATAGTATTTCATCAATTCATGCATAAGAGATCATAATTCGATCATTTCAATCAATAATCAAAAGAACCCATGACCATTGAAGAAAACCCTTACTCAATTAGGGATTTGTAACTTTGAAAATAGAGGAATTTGGGAACTTCATGAATGGAAGGACTCCATGGATGAAAACTATCATACCTTGAAGCCAATTGCTAATCTTCAAGAGTGGAATTGGAGACTTGCATTGAAACCCTAGGTTGAACCCTTCTTCTTCAAGTTTTCTAGAGAGAGCAATATTTTGGAGAGGAAGAACTTGATCTTCTTTTAGGGATTTGAAAGAATCATTTAAAATTGGGGAAATTTGGGGGTAAAACTCTTATATAGGTCTTCAGGTGAAGGGTAAAACTAAATGGTATTGAATTAAAATAATTTGAAAAGACTTTTAAGACCCTAACTCAAAAACTGAAAACAACTCACGCTAGAGCTCGCCAAAGGCCACTCGGCGACTCGCCAAGTGAGCCTTTAGCTCGCCTAATTACAGTAAGTCAACTCTTGGATGAAGTCAATAAGGCGATGGGGAGGGCACTTTGGCGACCCGCCTAATGGAACGACGAGCTCGACTTAGCTCGCCTAAAGTTCCAAAACACTAGATGTTGAGATCAAGTCAAAAGGCGAGGGGGGTTCCACTTGGCGGATCGCCAAGTCACTCGGCGTTCACTCCCTACTTCTCCGAGTCGGCTAAGGAAATGAATATTTTTCCTTTCTCTGAATCCGAGGCGTTACAAGACCCATAATGAAGCACACCATATACCCTTGGGGAGAAAGCCTAAATAGCCTTTTCGAGAACCTCTTTCTTCAATTCAACCGAAGTTTGGTCAATGTCCTATTTTGCTTTAACTTTTGACACAAGAGACTATTCCAACCCATTTTAAACAATAATTCCACCATCCTCTGAATCAAACAAATGTACTCCCAAACGAGCAAGCATGTGCAAATCATGAACTAATTCCTTTTTCTCATCCCCAATGTGAGTAATATTGTTCTTGGACAATCTACTAAGAGCATCTGCAATGACATATGCCTTACCCAGATCGTAAAGGACCCTAATGTCATAATCCTTCAACAACTGGAGCCATCTCTTTTGGTGAAAATTTAAGTCTTTCTATTTAAACACATACCGAAGAGTCTTATGATCGGTGAACACATCTATATGAACACCATAAAGATAATACCTCCATATTCAAGGCAAAAACCACCATCGCCAACTCTAGATCATGAGACGGTTAATTCTTCTCATGAAACTTAAGTTTCTTAGAAGCATAAGCTATCACCTTACCATGTTGCATCAACACATAACCAAGACCAATTCAGGAAGCATCACAATACCCAACAAAACAATCTGAATCTTTCAGCAGAGTCAGAGTCGGGGTTGAAGTAAGTCGAGTCTTCAACTTTTGTAAACTCTTCTCACAAGATTTGGACCATAAAAATTTCACTTTCTTCTGAGTCAAACTAGTCAATGGAGAAGCAATATATGAAAATATTTCTACAAACCATCGATAGTAACCAGCTAAACCCAAGAAACTCCTAATATCTAAGGGAAAGCGACGTCTAGGTCAGTTCTTAACTACTTCAGTCTTCTTTGTATTATCTTGAATACCTTCTCTTGAGACTATATGGGATGCTACAAACCTCAACTAAAATTCACACTTGTTGAACTTAGCAAACAACTAACGATCTTTGAGAATTTGCTAGATAATTCTCAAATGATTGACATTCTCATCCTCACTCCGAGAATAGATCAAAATATCATTTATGAACACAATGACAAACATATCCAAATAATTCTCGAAAACACTGTTCATGAAATCCATAAAAACTATAGGAGTCTTTGTTAATACAAAAGACATTACAAAAATTCATAGTGACCATACCGAGTCCTGAAGGTTGTCTTTGGAATGTCACAATCTCTAACTTTCAGCTGATAATAGCCTGATCTAAGGCCTATATTTGAAATAAACAAGAACCCTAAAGTTGATTGAACAATTTATCAATCCTTGGAATGAGATACTTCTTCATGATTGTGACCTTATTCAATTGTTGATAATCAATGCATATTCTGAGAGAACCATCTTTCTTATGAACAAAGAGAACTGGAGCACCCCATGGAGAGATACTCGGTCTGATGCAACCTTTATCCAAAAGGTAACTGATCTTTCAACTCCTTAAGCTTAGCTGGAGCCATTCTGTAAGGAGGAATGTAGATATGTTGGGTATTTTGAAGAAAGTCAATTCCAAAGTCGATTTTCTTTCAGGAGGAATTCTAGGAAGATTATCGAGAAACATGAATTTTGGGAATTCATTCACTACATGAACTGATTGAAGAGTTAGAGTTTTGGAATTGGTTTCCCTAAATCGAACTAGATGATAGATACAACCCTTGGAAATCATCTTTATGGCCTTAAGTGACGATATAAACTAACCTATAGGCGTTGAGGTACTACCCTTCCAATCAATGACCGGTTCATTTGGAAACTAAAATTTAATTAATCTGGTTCTATAGTCGATTGAGGAATAACAAGTATGACGTCCATCCATATCAAGAATGACATTAAAATCAAGCATCTCTAGCTCAACTGAGCTGATTTTTCTGAAAAATTGAGATCGGATAATTTCCGTAAACCCATTTAGCTAACACTGACTCACTTACAAGAATAGAGGCTGAGAACGATTCTGATAAAGTTTCAGGACTGACATCGATTGCATAACAACATAAGGAGTCACGTGGGAAAGTGTGGCTCCTGGTTCTAACAAGGCATAAACATCAAAATGAAAGACTCGTAAAATACCAAATACCGTATCAGGGGAATCTTCATGATCCTATCGAGTTTGAAGAGCATAAAACTTGTTCTAACGATGTCTTCCACCATAGATAGATGAGGTACTCTCCTGAGTCGGGCAACCTGATGAATTGTTAGGCTGAACCTACTGGCGAACATATCTATCCTTGCTAGCAATCGATGAGCGATCCCTCAATAAGTGGACATGATTTCCACATCCCTAACATTCACCAGACCAAACACTCCCTCGGATGGCTCTTATCACACTTTTGACAAGCGAGAAAGAACGCCCACTAGAAATAGTACTTTGCGACTTAGGTTTTGGTACCCTATGCTTATTGAACTTAGGCACCGGATCACTAGAAGAAGATGGGGCCGGGATTGAGTACCTCTAACAAAACTGAGAACAATCACCACCACTGGATATTTGATGAGACTTGAGAGTAGTCACCACTATTGGTCTGAGCCCTCTTAGTCTCCCTAACATTCTTCTTAGGATTTTCCTTTTCAATGTGTTAAGCATGAGTATTCAACCTAGAGATATACATCTCTTTAATCAACATAGTAGTTTTGCATTCTTTCACAAGCATCTTTGAGACACCGGAAACAAACTTGCCCATACGGGCCTAGAATCGGCCACCATGGCCGGAGAATATTTTGGGAGTTGAGTGAATTTTGAAGCATACTCTTTCACAGTCATGTTACTTTGACTCAAGTTAATAATCTCTTGAACCTTAACATCACTCATCTAGAAAAACACCCTTAACTTGTCCCAATTCAATGGGTCTACATCAAGTGCCCTTTCCTCTTTCCACTGCTTATACCAAATCTGAGCAACCCCTTTCAACTGATAAGCGGCTAAGTCTGCACTCTTGAACATAGTGAAACTCATGATCTCAATGATCTTTAGAATACCCTCAATAAACTCTTGTGGATCCTCGTCTACCTTGGATTCATGAAATTTTAGAGGGTTCATCCAAGTGAAGTCTCAGACTCTAGTTTCTGTTGTATCCACATTTAGGGTCACGGAAGCTACAACCTCACGGTTGGTCTGAGCATTCATGGCTTGGGCTAGCACTTGGTAAATATACTTAAACTCGGCATGAGTGACTTGTTCAACCAAAAGGCCAACCAGAGCTGGAGGTGCTTCTTGCTCCACATTCTAATTCCTTCTAACATAAGCTCTTCTTGGAGGCATGATTCTATAAACATATAGGGAATGAGTTAGAAGGAAACATTATAGAGTTGCACTCTATCACATGACTAAGAGTATGAAATAAGTGACGTGTTTCTTAAATGTTTCATAGCCTCTCATTTATAAATGTAGAGCGCTTCACACCCATGAACAAGACTCTACTTACTGAGGCTTTGAGACACCCTAGGACACTTGTACTTGATACTCTGAATACCAAGTTTGTGTTGACCCAACACTACCCCCTAGACGTGACATTATGCCTAGACCAACTAGTGGCCTCAAACTAACCACATGTCATAGTATGACACTAAGATAGCAAATATAACTGAATAAGCTAAAAAGTGGAAACAAGTCTCAATATTTATCATATCAATGGAATAATCTGACACATAAGAATATAAGTGGAAATATAACTGTCTGTCTGAAAGCATATAAATCATAGTGAGTTTCTAGGACAAGTCCCTAGCTCACTCAGACAATTTAAAACTGAATGAAAGTCATAACTATATATATCCTAAAACCTTGAGGATTGACCAAAATAGTGCAAGCTGAGACGAATCTTGTACTAACCGCAAGCCTGATGGGATATATTATAATATAGGCAAAAAGTATACGGTCAATACTCAGAATGTATTGAGTATGAGGAAAATGCATAAACCATGATATGAGAACATGATAAGTTTGTAAAACATGTTGGAGCAATGACCAAGTAAACATTACATGAAAACTGATGATCTAATTCTGACAACATAGTACAAGGTTATGCAATATCCGAAAATCATATCATAATGTGGGAGATACCATTAACCGACATAAAACATGTGAGCTACAACATGGAGTTCAATGTACTGTTCCCAAACTGAAAAGAGAGTGTCCTACTTACCAAGGTAAAGACCATGATATCTCAGCTAAAGTGGATACACTAGCTAATGTCTATCTGAGACATATTCTATAGTGGTACATAATTCTGAGACAAAGGGATTGCTTCTAAAGGTCTTACGCATCTATTAACGGGTGAGTCTTCAAGCTGGATTTGTAAAGACGCAATCAAACCCACTTTCTCAAGCTAGATTTTAAAGACGCAATCAATACAACTATCAATCAACAATTGAAAGATCCAAAACATCTTCTTCGAAGCTACTCTATTACCTCTTTCTCAAGCAAGCATAGAGAACTAAGCTAGAATTGCATTTGCAACTGTAATTCCTCAATTAAAACATGAACAATTAATTGAACCCACTTCAAAAGAACATTAAAATCAGCAACTAACAACACCCATTAGCTAATTAACGCATTCAACTACTTAATCACACCCCAAGGTAAGGGGTTTTAGCTAAGCATAGTGAAAAGCAAGAAATCATTACCAACAAAGTTTTCCATCTGATTTGCTAACAATCTACAATCCCCAAATGTTGAAAGCGCAGCTAAAGCAATTAAAATCTCTGAATCTAAATTCTAAGAACTCAAAATGTAAAGGCAATGTTCTAGAATGTAAAAATTCTCAAAATCCAAGAAGTAAACAGTGTGGGAACTAATTTTCTTCTTTTAAAAATTGTATTTATACGTTCTCAAAATTTCAGCATGGAACTAACTTAGCAAAGTAAGTCGGGCTCGCCGTCCATTTCGGCGATCCGCCGAGTTGCTCCTCTTCTCGCCTTTTGTCTTGGATCCTTCATCAAATTATTTTGGAACTTTTGACGAGCTTGATCGCGATCGCCAATCCTTTCGGCGTGTCGCCGAATTGCCCATTTGCTCTCCAAGTTGGTGTTGTCCATGGGCTATTTTGCTGAAACTTTAGGCGAGCTGAAAGTCAAGTTGGCGAGTTGCGAGTGGCTTTGGCGAGCTCCAGCTTTGCTTTCCTTCAACTTTTTCAACTTTTTTGCTCCTTTCTACATCATAATGTCTTTCCCTCACTCTTATGCCCTCATTGCTGCCATCAACATATTAACATCAATTATGAACGTAAAATAGGCATTGAGGGCACTAAATCCTTGAAAAATAAGCCCTAAATAAGTCGAAATCCCTGACTTATCAATAGTCCGAGGGACACCTTATCTAAAACATCTAAATCATTATAATCATACATAGTGAATGATCCTTATTCAGAAAAATCTGATAATCTGAAGCATGCATGTGAAAATAACATAATTATGATCAAGAAAATACTTGAATGCTATGAGTTCATGAAAATTATCACTGAAAAATTGAATTAGATTCTATTCATGCATAATAAGATCAATCACGAAGAAGAAATTGAAATTCAACAAGAACCCGTGAGAAATCATGAAACCCTAAAATTTGGGTAATCCATAAATTAAGAAATTGAGGTTTCTTTCAATGAGTGAAGAATAACCCATTGTTAAAGTTTCCACATACCCTGATTGAAACCCTAGCTTAGATTTGGAAGAAGAGACTTGAAACTTGAATCCTTGTTCTTGCTTTGGGAGAGAAGAAATTGATTTTGAGAGAACGAGAGAAAATGGGGAGGTTAGGGTGATTAGGAATCAATAATACCCACTTAAAATATGCCAAAACGACGTAGTATAAAAATTAAAAGAGAGGGAAAACATTAGAATAGCCCTGACTAAAATCTATCGGAAGCCATTCATGGACACATTCTACTGTCTCTAGAATTGTCCACGGACTGTGAAAGGTCACGTAGAAGGCAAAGAGGAAAACTAGTGTCACGACCCAATGGTACACCCTAGATGTAACATGGCATACTTGACCCCGAAGGGGTCTCATACAAGCCCTTAGCATATCATAACATAAGATAATAGAAAAGTATAGAAATTTTAAAAACTTTATCCATACAATCGAAGTCTTTCATAAAAGCAAAGCGGAAGTCTTACTACACTTGTGTCAAACCATCTAATACAACTTTAAATAACTCTTGGGCCATAGCCCATACAATAGTCTCAAAACATAAAGAAAAGACATAAAGGAAATGGTGGCTTTATCCTCGATACTATGAGGACTCACCAAGTCTTCAACTTCTTGTTCCTTAGAAACCTATCCTCAAGAATGCACCTCAAATCACCGAACCCTACATTTGATTAGAATGTAGGAAACAATATGCGTTAGTACAAAAATACTAAATATGATAGCTAGCATAACATCATAAGAGCATAACATAAGGGTTAGTCAACATAAGCCATATGTCATAATTGTAAGAATAACTTCATGAAACATAAACTATAAGCATAAGAGACAATATCATAATCATAAGCAAAGTCCCCAACATAGGCATCATATAAGCATTAGTCAACCCTTAGTCCTTCATATCATAAGAGAACTACTTCTCAAGTAACCTCAAAGCATACTTGTGCAATGCATGAATAAGACCCCATAATCCCATTCATGCTAAGTATCCCCTTTGGTCATCATATTCATACTTACCATCTTATGGTCAGATCCTTAGCTTAATTCTCACAAACAAGAGAATCTTCACATAAGAGAGCTTCATAAGTAACCTTCAAGTTATACTTGTGCAATGCATAGATGAGACACCATAATCCCACCTAGGCTAAGTACCACTTTTAGGCCATCATACTTCTTTATCATATTTGATCTAGTCTTTAGCTTACTTCTCGTAGACAAGGGAATCTCTCACCTTTAGTCAAACATATCATGGAAGGCAACTATAGCAACAATCCATCAAAACATACTTCATACAAGATAAACACTTCTTAGGTAACCATAAGTCATACCTGTTCAATGCATGGATAAGACCCCATAACCCTACCCACACTAAGTATTCCTTTAGGTCCTCATTCTTATACTTCTTGGTTGGAAACTAGTCCCTCTCTTTAAACCTTAGAACACTATGAGGTACTTCCTTAAGCACATCTTAGCTCATTATTAGGTTAAACCCTATGAGATACTTCTTTAAGCATGTCTAGGTTCATTATTAAGATGGACCCTATGAGATACTTCCTTAAGCATGTCTAAGTCCATTAATTCTTTTGAACACTTGGAGATACTTCTTCAAGTATGTCTTAGTTCATTGGATACGGAGATTGCTACTAGAAACCCTAACTCCACTATGTGAAGGTTTCCATCTCATGAGACCTAACTT